>CATIWR010254057.1:0-10036 GCA_949677035.1 Omphalea diandra
TATATATATATATATATATATATATATATATATATATGTTGCAATGATTAGAAGAATATACCTTGCACCAACGACCTATAGCCAGGGTCAATGAGAAGATGAAGGATCATATGCCAATGTAATAATATCATAGTCATGCGATGGTGCATATGCAACTTGTGGTAAAAAAGGCAAAGAATGTAAAGGTGATGTTGCATATGATATTGCTTAGGTCAATGAGAAGATGAAGGATCATATGCCAATGTAATAATATCATAGTCAAGTGATGGTGCACATGCAGCTAGGGGTGAAATAGGCAAAGAATGTGATGGTGATGTTTCATATGATAAATCCAAAGGTGATGGGGTGGGCTAATCAGACAATGGTGCATATGGTGACAAGGAAGGAGGCATATCATGTTAGCCTCAGCTAATACCTCATGTAGTACCTCGCCCTAATGAACTCCCATAGTATCAATTATTCCCTCACATCCTATGAGATATGTATATATATATATATATATATATATATATATATATATATATATATGCTTAGGCATTCACTTACATTCAAACATTATAAAATAAATATTATAAATGGAGTTGTGATAAAAACTACATGTAATTATTATCTATGTTATGTAATCATCATTATCATAATCTAATTCATCATTTTCTAATGCATTATCCTCATTTTCACTCTCATCAATGTCAATAAATGAACCAGTTGGATCATTGAAGCTCATTATTCGATCTTTAACCTAAAGGTCGATTCATGAATCTTTGTGTCATCATCTTGGAAAGGTTCACCACTAATAGCTGCAACTTCCACCACAGATTTAGATTTTATTTTGCAAATAGCCTACCAATAATTCTTGTCCCATTTTAAACTTGGATATGTGGCACAATACACTAGTATTGCTCACGAACCGAGGACAATTGGTTTATACTTATTGAATCTCTTTTTATAGTTCACATTAATAAGTTTGTATTACTTGTGAAATATCATATCAACATTTGGTCTATGATCAAACCACTCATAGTTGAATAAAATATTTCTCTCATAGGGTAGTGCAAGATATTCTAACTCTAGAACTTTAGTTAAATGACCCTAGCACTCACTCTTATCAGCATTATAATTTGTGCCTTTTATACAAACCCACTATTATTAGTTGCTCTATTAGAATAATGTCCTCTTGAGTGAAATTTATATCCATTAACATGATATCCATTATACGACTTTACAATGCGTAATGGACCTTTTGCTAAATCCTTGATGAAAATGTTGGTAACATTATTTGATTGATTATATGCTCCAATGTATATTAATTTAGTTATTGAATGTTAAATTGTGTTACATATACTTGAAAATACAAGTTTATCACGCATTTATATACTCACATATTGATTGAACTAAACTATAAAATTATTCTTCATATACGCAACAAGCTGATTGTCAATAATTTTTGGGTAACTTGATCATAATCCTGACATGTGAATTCTTCAAAGTAAATGAACAAAATAACACGCAAAAGTATATACAAGTGCAATTCCATATTATCATTGTAAAATGAATACTTACTCAATAAAAAGTGCTACTTCCTCATAGTTTAATAGAATATATGTGTGCCCATCATGATATTCTTTGTCCATCGACATTTTGGTTTTAATAGGTGGCCTGCATCTTTGAATATACTAAGCATCCTATCATATTTTTCATAATCCCCTTTATATTCATTATTATTTTGAAGGGACTTTTTAATATTGTGTATTAATATGGGGCTCAAAGTAATGTGCATAGAATGCTAAAGCTTTTTCAACCAAATATACATTACGTATCCAACCTTCAACCTGTGCTTTATTTTGTACATTATTTTTTTTAACTTTGAAGGTACCTTTCAAATTGATACATCCATTCATATTGAATGGGACCTGTGATTCGCGCTTCAAATGAATTGAGAGATGTTCCATATAGTCAAAGAAGCTTAAGGGAAATATATGTTCAAGCTTAAATAAAATAATAGGAATCACTTGCTCCAATTGCCTCATATCATATGCATGTATAACATAGAAGTTAAATCCTTGAAGAAAAGGCTCAACTCCATAAACGCTTGCAAAACATGTTCTAAAAATAGTTCTTGCAATATAATTGGTATCAACCACTGCATGAATACATAATAATAATGATTTTCCATTCCAAATAACTTAAGCCTTTGTATGTCCATACATCTACCCATATTTAAAACTTAGCCATTGAGAAATTGCAATCCTTTAGCCTACTCACATAACACTTTTTTTTGTCCATTTGTCAATAGTGTAATAGGCTTTAGGATATTTTTAAGTTCTAACATCACAATTTAATTTTGGTCTTTGACAAAATTATTTCAAGTATTCCTTTGGTTTGGCTTTTTTTTAGTTTTTTCTTTTACATTCATCACCATTTTAAACATATAATCAAAAACATTCTTCTCAATATGCATCACATCCAAATTATACTTGATCAAGTTAGTTTTCCAATATGGCAAACCCATAATATGTTTCATTTCTTCCAACTACTTACTTTTGAAATCAATCCATTCGCTTCATAACCATCCATGTCAGTGACCTTATGCAATCTCTAGTCCTCTATCTCTACTAATATCTCATATTCAGACTAGATTGGTGGTGCAATATCAGTCACAATTTCATTATTAATGAAGGTTATTTTGTTCCTCCAAAATGGATGGTCATTGAGTAAAAATTTACTTTAGTTGTCATACCATGATGTCTTCCTCCCTTTTGGCAGAGTAAAAGCACCTGAGATATCCATACAATTAGGACAAGCCAACTTCCCTATTGTACACCACCCTGACAACTTAGAATATGCAAGAAAATCACTAATTATCCACATTGATGTAGCACATAGTTGAAAATTAAACTTCTTTGACACATCATATGTTTGCACCCTAACTTCTCATAGCTTCTTTATCTTTGAAATGAATGGTTACAAGAACACATCCATCTTATCCTTTAGATTCCTGGGCCTTAAAACTATCACAGTTAAAACATATAGTCTTCTTTCATACACATCTATAGGGTAAATTGTATAGAGTGACTATTACTGACTAAGAAGAATATTGTTATCTTGACTGGCTGAAGGGCTGAAACTTATCTATACAAAGTCTGAGTCTTACATTCCTACATTCAGCTGCAAATGTCTGGTGCATCCTATCGAAAATGCTTTCAAGCTTTTGAGTCTGACTAATGCCCCATCACACCACCTTTTTTTTTAACATGCTTAGCATGCCATCTCATATCTTTAGTTGTGGCTTTAGATGCATATAACTTTTGCAATCTTAGAGTGAGTGAAAGTAGTACATTTTCTTGTATGGAACAATTGATTTTCACTTAGAACTTCAAACACTAGATGTATTATACTACAAAAATTTAAAAAACTTGTAACTACTAAGCTCACTATCTTTTACCTAATAAAGCATACAACCATTCTTGCAACAAAGAATCTTTTCTATTAGTAAACCCATTCCTGCATCATTTTCTTCATGTTATAAAAGTCCTCAGTCATAACATTATTCACAGGTAACAACTCTTGCATTAATTGGCATATGTCATCATAACACCTCTCAAGCATATGATGTTCTGCCTTAATATTCAATAATTAAGCAATAACTGAGAATTATGAATAGGTACTATCTAGGCTAAACTTCCTTTTCTGCAACCTGCAACATATTATAAAAATGTTATGCTTTAGCATTTGGCGATTACTCTATATCACTTACATGAAATGATGAACCAGTAGCATCCATTACCATTTCATGGTAAGTGTTATGAGATTCATAATCAACCACAATAGGAAAATTTGCTTCTTCCATAATAATTGATGTGCCCAAATCTGCCCTCACATATGGTTCACCATGTCTAGTCCATCGATAATAATCATATACAAATCCATATTTAGCAAGATGGTGTTTAACTATTTCAACATCCTCAAATTTTCGATTTTGACACCTCCTATAATTACATGGACATCTTATCTTATTCTCATCCATATACTCTAAATGGCTGCATGCAAACAATGTAAAAGTTTTCATTCCCTTTAAAAATTTTGGATTTGATAGTCTTTTAATTAACTTATGATGCATCCATTCACAATCTAAACGCATTATTTATACCTACCATTACATCATAGACAATTAACATACTAATCGATCTCCTAATTACTAAATTAATTATTAATTCCTGAAAATTAATTACTATACTAATTCAATAACTGCAAATAACTAAATAGCACATTACAAATCATTTAATAATATCAAAAATTAAATAACTACCATTTAATTACTAAATATTATAAAACATAATTATAAATAATTAATATAAATTATTTAAAAATATTTTTCACCCAAACCTAGAGAAAGTAGTGTCGAACTTGGCCAAGGAGAAGAAGATATGCACCAGTAGCCTTCTTGGGCATTTCCTTCAATGTTTTCTAAGGAGATTGATGTCATAGCTCATGCATGGATGGGGTGGTTAGTGTCAATCGATGTGTAAAGGAAGGGGAAGGGGAAGGAGAATGGGAAGGTGAAAAGGGAATAGGGAAATGGAAGAAGGGAGAGGGGGTTAGCAACACAAGATGGGGAAGTGGGTTCTAGGTAATTATATTTTATATTAATTGACAAGCCTAGTTTATTAGTAAAGAAAGATAAGTGTCTATTGTAACATCATTTTGATAGACTCTAATCCATCACTATTTAGCAATATATCTCATCAGTCGCTAAAAAGTAATGGGAGTTCCATTACTATACTTGACGTGAGTATAATAACAGAATAATTTTATCGCTAAGGCATGGCACCACATTTAGCGAAGAAAAAGTCCATTGCTACATTTAGTGATGGACCCTTCCACTGCTAAAGCTCACACTATATAGCCAGTATCAAATTGATGCCAGCTTTATTGTCCATTACAAATATGAAGGAAATCCCTTACTAGACTTAAGGGAATTAGCAATGGAATAATTTTCGTCACTAATTCCATTGCCATTTTGCAAAAATTTTATATGGAAACTTGCAAACAAATAAAAAGGTAAAAAGTTTTTGAGTTATGTATGGAGCTTGGCCAATTGACAAAGTGATTCAACAAGCCAGGCTAATTGATAAGGTGATCATATATTGAATAGTTAAATTAAAGAGATAGAAATATAAAGTTTTTTTTTTATAAAAAAAGATATAATATTAGATGAGAAAAACATGTAAACATGAGTGTTTAATATGGCAGGGATGTAGTGAAAGATGAAAAATAGATTGATAATATTTTTTCAAAATACTTTATGGACTTGTTCATAACTTTATGGACTTGTTCATAACTTTAAGGACCCTGGCTTCAGATTCATTTTTAGATGGATGATAAGTAATATACTAGACACCATAAGAGTTTTTCACTTATATCCTTATGTGAAAGATGAGGAATTATTGATCTTCAAACAAATGAATCCAAATGACATCTCACTTTTTATTTAAATTTCTAAAATATTATTGGTAAGATGTTCTCTCTTTAATTCCTATTCGCAAGGATTGCCCTTATTAATGGAATCTTGATACTCACATATTTGTCAAACAAAGATGCAAATTCATTTTCAAGATTTGCATCAACTTCATAGCTAGCAATGTTTGGTTGACATTGTTTTAACTCTTCAACATAAATTCTATAGACATAATATATTCATATATATGTAGAAATTTTAATAGCATCTCCCTATAGTTCTCCAAATGCACATATGAAAAAGATACTCACTCATATGACTTACACCTATTTAGTTTCATCATACGAATAAGCATTTATTTCATTATGCATCTAGAGAACAAGTAGGAGATATTACTAATTTTATACATATTAATGAATACACTTACATCTGCCTAGTTCAAATATAGCCATTGCATTTCTTAACTATCTAACTTGGACAATTTAGTGTTGTCTTACTATACCTAGTGAGACAAACACCGAAAGAGATTTTAAAGCTTAAGTAACTACTAAGTGTATATTTATGAATATACACTTAATAGTGTCAAATGTTCAACTTGTAGTTTAAAGTACATTTAACAATCATTAAAATAAATCAACATGTGACAATCGTTAAACTAAATTAAAATGATCTATCATGAACTAAATGAAACTTTGTGTCTATTTTGAGGTATCTTATTCCTAAAAGGTCAATTCCCTGCCTTAAGGGTAAATTATTCATTCTTTATGTTCTTTCTCTCTTTGTAGTTATGTTATTCATTTTTTTAGGGTTATCAAACTTTGTGTCTTATTGAGTTATCTTATTCATAAAAAGGGTTATTTAATTCTTTGTCTTAAGAGTAATTTTATTTTTTCCATTCTTAATGTTCTTTGTCTTTTTTAGAGTTATGTTATTCCTTTTTTAGGTTTATCAAACTTTGTGTCTTATTAAGTTATCTTATTCCTAAAAAGGGTTATCCAATTCACTAACTTTAGGGTAATTTTATTTTTCCTTTTTATATGTTCTTTATTATGTCTTTTATGATAAGTCTTATTCCTTTCATGAGGGTTATCAAACTTTGTCTCTTTGTGGCTTATCTTATTTCTAGAATGGGTTATTCAATTCACTATCTTTTGAGTCTTTTCATTTTTCCTTTCTTTACATGTTCTTTGTGTCTTTTATGATCATCTTATTAAGGGTTATCAAACTTTATCTCTTTTTGACATATCTTATTACTAAAAAAGATTGTTCAATTAATTATCTTTAGGATAATTTCAATTTTCCTTTCTTTATATTCTTTTTTGCATTTTATGGTCATCTTATTCATTTCTTTTTGGTTAGCATTGGCCTTGTGTCTTTTTGGGTTATCTTGATCATAACTAGTTTATTCACTATCTTTAAAGTTCTTTCATTTTTCCTTTGATTATATACTTTGTGTCTTTTATGGTTATATTATTCTTTTCTTTTATAACTATGTTATTCCTTTTGTAATATGCATTAATTGGATTTTAATATGTTCATTATGATTTTTGAATAGGAATGCAATGCATTTTGTGTCTTTTAGGTCTATTTTAGTCCTAAAAAGGAATCAAGAATAATCAAACACCTAATAACACTTATTTTGAGATAACATAAACAACATTCATAAATTATATAAAATAAACACTTTTATAATTCCACATTGATTCCTTTGCTCCCAGTTCTTCTCAGGCCACTAAATACTCGACAAATCATAAATCTAACATCAATCATTAATTATAAAAATGAAAATGTGAGCATCAAATTTTAGGCTTTAGGATGCAAAGCTCGATGATAAAAATCATTAGAAATTTTCCTAGAATGTTAGGGAGATTGCCAAGGGAAAAGAAGCAAGGCTTTAGGAAACCTTAGAAAAGCCCAAAACCAAGCCGAAGTCCAAAATAATGGCTAGGCCCAAACTACCAATGCAAGCTTAGTAGGTTATACAACCCATTAAGTTAGGTTGCATAACCTACCAAGATAGGTTGTACAACCTACCAAGATAGGTTATACAGCCCATAACAAGGTTGTACAACCCCACCTTAAACCCTAAACCTAATAAGGTTTTGGAAATGGTCCCCTTTAAACCCTAGGATTGTATAAGCCAAAATGATAGATGTACAACCCAACCTTGGTTGTATATCTCACCTTCAAACCCTAAAATTCCAAAAATTTCATCTCCTTCTTTATGATTGGACACAAACATAGTGCAACTAGAACTATTCTAGGCTCTAGTGCATCCCCTTTCTCTTATAAATATCCTATCATTTGAGGGAGGAGAGGAGGCTTGGACAACCCTAAGGTTATTTTATTGAAATTACAAATCATAAACCTTATATGCTTAGAAATCAAACACCAACCCAACATGCTTAGCCACTAAGATAGTTCCTAAGGCTTTGAAACCTTACCTTGAATTTTCCCTAGCATTCTTAGAGGAAAATCTAAAGTATTATCCCTTTAAGGGCAAGAAATTCATCAAAAGGCATCTAGAAGCCCTTCATTCCCTCTTCTTCCTCCCCTTCTTTCTTTTTTTTTTTTTTATTTTTGAAAATCTATGAAATGAAGATTATACAAACCTAATGTAGTTTATACAACCCTCTACTTGGATTATATAACCCTATTTTTTTGAGATAGATTCCACAAAACTTTCTTTTCTATCTCAAATTTCTTTCTTCTAAAACACTTTTTTATGGTCTTTGATGGTTCCATTAATAGAATAAGAGGAGGCCTAATGGCGTAGGATTTTTATTCACTACAAAAATGGCATTTTGAATAAGTTTGGAATGGTTTTATGGTTCATTCTATGCTAATACTTTATGTGCTTCCTTATTTTGATTGAATGATGGTTAAGGTTTTGTCTTGATGTCTTTTAAGTAGTGACCAAATAAAGAACTTGTTGTTTTTAAAACGTTAAGAGCCTTATTATGATTATAATTATCTTTAAGTTGGTTTTCAAGTATATGTGTTGGCGTTGTAATTCCTCCCTTGCTAATCAATATTCTAACCTTCTTAATGGTTAGTAATGCTTATGGATGCCAAGCTCTTTTTGAGCAATAAGAGAGAGGGTTCTTCAATCCTAGGACTTTTTTTTATGATGATTTAGACTTATGCTATTGAAAATCTTCTAAGTGTTTTGCATGGTATATTTGTGATTTATTGTCTTCCATGATGCATGCATTTTATGTTATGATGCTATATTACCCCTCATGTGATGTTGAGATGTTTGTGATTATGGACTTAGATGCATACTTAGGTACCTTGACTTTAGAGGAATGGTAAGGTGTTGATTATGGATTCTATTCTTTTATCTTGATTTTCTATCATTTGTTCATTATTAATTTCTAACTTGTTCATATTTTTTGGGTGTAGGTGTTTTACTTAAGCTAGACTAAAAATTTGGTCTTGATGATCATCCTTAATAATCATGGATGATGTAGATGAATGATAAGCATGTTAAAATCTTATGCCATGTCATATGTCCCTTTTTCCCTTTTTGAGATGATTATGCATGATATGTGATGGATGGAAATACATGTTAAAACCTTATGCCATGTCACATGACCCCTATCCCCTTTTGAAATGATCGTGCATGTTATGGATGATGAAATGTATGACAACCCCTTTTGCCATGATGCATAACCCCCTCCCCTTTGAATTGATAATCCAAAGTGATAATTTGATCATGCTAGAGGCATGTTTAATACCACTAATTAGACTAGCTAACAACATGGTTAAAATATTAAAAGTGACCCAAAGATGCCCGAAGGCCAGATCCTAATATCTAGGCAGTTTGAGGGTGCCTAACCTCTTCCCTAAGTCGTACCTAATTTTTGAACCTAATCTCTAATGAGGTGAAGATGAAATGGGCTTTCTAATTGACTTAGCATAGGCAAAAATTTTGCCTGCCCCAAATTCTTGTCTTAGTGAAAGTCTGGTGCCAACTCCATAATTCTTAGAGATGATACCAATGTATTGTCTCGCCTCGAACCCTCGATGACCATAACTTGGACTCAGGGCTTTGAATTCACATAAGGCCTAAAGGATCCCCCTATCGATCCAAATGTGTGCATAATTTAGAGTTATTACTAATGTAAAGACCTTCATCCTTTCGATCCCCTGATGATCGATAAAAGGATGGAGTTGCAAGCAAGATTTCTCTCGTTCGAGTGAAAACCCTCTCAAGACGCTCACAAAAAGTACCCAATCATCTATTATCATTTAGATAAAATCTTTATAAAAAACAAAATCATAATACCATCAAATAAAAAGTAGAAGTAATAGGCATAAAATAGACGCCAAGACTAGAAACAACATAATAACATTTATTTTGAATCATTAACAAACAATAATGATAAATAATCAAATAAATACTTCTATATCCAATTCTCCTCAAATTGCCATATACATAGAAAAAGACAAACCATATATATATATATATATATATATATATATATATATATATATATATATATATATATATATATATATATATATATATATATAAAAAAAAAAATATAAATATAAATATAAAAAAATATATATATA
>CATIWR010254069.1:0-18147 GCA_949677035.1 Omphalea diandra
TATTAATAATTATTAAAGTAAAAAATAAAAGTATGTCATGATGCACATGAATATAAGTTGTTAATGTAAATATTAGTTCACATAAGATAATAACAAGGAAGTCGCTTAGCTCGGTTGGCTAAGTCACATATATCCAAGGGATACGGTCGTGGGTTCAAAACCCACAACGTGCATCCCTCTCCCTTTTTTCTCCGTAGGTTTTTTTTTTTTTTTATATTACATAATCCTGATCTCCGATCTTGGATCAAACAGAGATTTCTTCGCTGGTATTGCTCAACAATCAACCACCAAATCACATAATCACTAAACAATCATCAAAGAAACAATCAACATAAACTCAAGAATCATTCAATCTTCACCGCCTCCTCTTCCACAAAGGGATTTTCATCTCTCGTAAATCTCCCCCAATTGTCCCGTAAGTCAAACGGGATTTTATAAACTTGAACTTGTCCCGGTTACTCGCAAAGATCAAGGGTTTCAGCAAGCCAGTAAATTTGAGTTTGATTCGAGAAGTACAAACTGGGTTATGTAAGGATATAATTTCTTCCATCGAATTGTTAGAATGTCTACTACATTATTGAATAGAACTGCATCAAAAACTCGTCTTGGTGATTCACGAATCCCCCACCCATGCAAGCCAGTCGCTGCTTGTTCCCACTAATTGGTGTGGCCAAGTCGCATAATCTGGTATCTAGGTTCTTGCCATGGTCATCCGTTTGGATTGGGATCGTAGAAAGGTAAAAAAAAAAACTCTTTGGGACCGAAATTGTAGAAAGAAAAGGGTACAAAAACGAAGAAAAAAAAATTTGCAGAAAAGAAAAGTTTTGCCAAAATCGGGTGTCGAACCCGCAACCAATATATGGCCTAGCCGTCTCATCAACCATCTGCTCTAAGCGGCTACCTTGTTACGGTAGGGGCAAATAAATATATAACAGATCAATAAAGCAACATCAATTATCAAAATAATAATTTTTTTTTTATTATCAATACAAAACATCTAGAGTTCTAAATCATGTACCACAACCATGCTCTGATACCACATGTAAGAAATTTTTTGAGGATCTTGTACATAAATTTAGAACACCATTCACAATTAAGCGGAAGCAAAATTATGTACCTATTTGCGCAGTAAATCTAAAAGCGGAAACAAGTTGTATACCTTTTTACGCGTTAGATCCTAAATTGTTCCGCTCAATTATTCCGATCACTAAAAATAGAATACTGGAATAATAGGTCAGAAGAGTTGAAAAATAGAGCTAAATCTTCCTCTCATTGACTCTCTCACAAGACGGCTACGATGGGTGTAGCAATTAGGGTTGTCAAATATTATTAAGGCAGAAGAGAGGACTTAGCCTATTTATAATAGATTTTAACAGGTTCAGTCGTCACAGGTCCATGTTAAAATAGGCCTACACTGACCGTCTTCTATATCGGCCCACAAAAGGTGTCACAAGCCTATAATTCAATTGATCACATTTTAATTGGGCTTACCCACAATCAATAAACTATATTATTCAGTTCGTTTTATAAATAATTAAAATAGACTCATAATTAATATTAGCCCACATAAAAATTTCAACACTGCACTGGTTCAATCTTCACGGCTGTCTCAAACATGTCTGATGTCCATGTTCCCTCCATCCTCAAACATAACATTTTTTTTTCAATGATCAAATATATTGATGGGCATCATGTGATTGAAGTGCGTAAGAAAATCACCTCTTTGGGGTCCTCTGGCTGCTTGTTTGTTTTTTACGTTTTACTCATTTCTTTGTTTTATTTTAATCAATCAAATTGGATTGAACTTTACAGCCCTAAATATATGGCGGTTGCATGTTGCCACCACATACCTGCATTTGATGATGATTACTTTTTTCCCCGCTTTTTTGATGGTAAAGCCTTAACGGCAATTTTAAAGACAAAATTTTCAGGTTAGTCTATTGCATTTAAGGGGTGTTTGACTTAGCTAATAGATGTAGTGGTAGAAATTTTTCATTCAAAAGTTAAAAATTATGTGTTTGGTAAATCATATAAAATAGTAGCTGGTAGTAATACAATTCTAATTAATTGTGATGTTTATCAGCTTTATTTTGAACTTTTTTGAACTATATACTATCCTTTACTCTATTATTATTTTTAAAGTTTTATTATCTAACTACTAACTATGAATTACAATATTTTAATTATTTTATATAAAAATAATTTATTTTAAATTATTACATATAAATTTTATAAACAAAATTATGTGGATATTTTAATTACTAAAATTATATGTACATATATTGATTAACATTAACACGAAATAATATTAAGATTTTATAAATACAAATTAATAATTATAGTACTCTAAGTTTTAAAATTATATTTTACAAGTATATGTGAAACATATTATTTTATTATATTTTAATTTTAATTTATTTAATTCAATATATAAAATACTAACAATATATTTTTATTAATTATTTTATAAATTAATAGCAACTTAGCTATAATTTACGAAACAGTTAATATCAAACTCCTATCAGTTGCTAGTTATCGGTTAATTGTTATTGCAATTGT
This sequence comes from Omphalea diandra, assembly GCA_949677035.1. Lineage (NCBI taxonomy): Eukaryota > Viridiplantae > Streptophyta > Magnoliopsida > Malpighiales > Euphorbiaceae > Omphalea > Omphalea diandra. The sequence continues at coordinate 2,560 of CATIWR010254069.1, forward strand.
TATAAGTTTATCAGTTACATTTATCAATTATTCTCAATAAAAAATAAATTTTCAGTCATTCTCATAATATAAAATTCTAATTGACAAAGAATGAGGATCAATTTTTTCGCCGACTAAAGTAATCCTCTTTATTTATTTATTTATTTTTTTTGAAATATAATCCTCTTGAGTTTGATGATGGCATTTTAGCGTGATGCAGGACATTCAAAGAAAGCCTGCTGATACAGCAAAAATAATAGTTGATTTATTTCATGGAATTTTGAAATTTAGCAATTTTAATCATTATCAGGAACTTATTTTGCTAAATTAAAAGGCGATTTAATTTTTGAAATTTATCTTGACCTGATCCTCATTTGAACACAAAAAGAATCCATCAAAAGTGGTTTCATTTTGAATTAAGATATTTCTCAATATAGACGATTAGTAATTTATTTTTAAATAATTTGCTATAAATATAAATTTAGCAAAATTTCAAATTGTTTGGTGGGAAAAGAATTCTAAAGCAATAATACTTTATCAATTTTTTTAATTAATTCCTAACATTTTTTTTCACAATCAAATGCCAACAAAAAAAATAATAAAAAAATCCAATGATTTGAACTTCTCAGCTACAAGTAAAAGTGGTAAATTTTAACCCAACTTGAATTCTCAAAATTGGATAAAACTCAAAATGACTTTAACTGAGATTTGATTCAAAGTTGATCTATCTCTTGGGTCAACTTGAATTTTTACTAATTTTGATTTGACCCACGAGTTAATCCTATTAATTTGATTTAAATTATTTAAAAATTAAAATTTACTTTAAAATAAATTTATAATTTTTATTTTTAAAAATTAATATTAAAAGTAATTTGACTTGAAAAAATATTAAATTTCTTTATTTACCTTGAACCGATAACTCAATTCACTGTCCAAAATAACTCAATTTAGACCTGTTCAAAAAATAATATAATCCAATTGAAAATTGTTGGACCTAACCTGTTACCACCTCTACCTACAAGAAATCTACTTAAATTAACTTTTCAATAATAATAATAATAAAGTATCTTAACTTTATTGACCAAGAGGATAACGTCCTGCATTTTCTCAAACTAAATTGTAATATTAATTTAAATAATAATAAATACTGAATTTTTGTTGTCACTCTTTTAAATTGTTAATTGTTATTTAATTCTACATGTAAAATTAATCTTATACTGCACGATGTGGACTAGAATGGCAAAAATTTATAATGATAAATAAGTTTTGAGTAGGGCTCCATTTATTTTGTGGAAAATATTTTTTATAAAAATATTTTTCATATTATTTTTTGTTCAGTACTTCTAAGAAAATTTATCAACATAAAATATTATTTAGATAAAAAAGAAAATTAACTCATTTTTCAGGAACATGACTTCTCATTTTAAAAACAAGAAATTATTTTTTTTAACTTTAGGCAAAGAAGTGAATGAAAAAATGAAAACTAATTTCATATTAATTTAATAAAATTTTAATAGAAGTAATATAATATATAAAATGAAAAATTAAGTAGTACAATATAAGGAAACCAAAGCAGTCAACATATTTAATCCTCTTATATATTATTGACATAAAAGATAAATCCAACATGCCAAAAGCAAGACAATAACAAATATTTATTTGATTGGAAGGAAGACTAAAAGATGTAAAACATTTGATCTAGATAAAGGGAAAGAATATCAAGCTTCAATTCATGCTCAAGTCAAAGAAAATTGGAAGAAATGATGATTAAAACTTATTTACAACTAATTGAGAGTGGATTTATATGGTGAAAATTGAGCTGTGAATAATTTTAAAAATTCAAAAAGAAAACATTAGGACTTTTGAGAAAAAAAAGAGAAAATCACTAATTAAATTCTGAACTTTAAGCGCTTTTGCATTTATATCCTGAACAAAAATTTTTTAAAAATATATGAACTTTAATTTTAATTGTTCTTCTAGTCTTGAATATAATGAATCAATATCCAGACCTAATGGGCGCTGAGCTGGCATGCCTGTGGCAACAATTGACAGATGGACTTATGAGTGATGTGGACAACTCGACCACATCATCATGCAAAATGTTGCATTTTATTAAGAAAACAGAATAGGGCATTTCTCCAATATATATCATTTGTGAAAAATAATTTGGGGATTAGGAATCAAAGAGAACTCTAGCTTTCACTGAACACTGCCTTTTCTTCTGTCAAAAACATCAAAGGTTAACTTCAAAATTCCTCTTCGATCATAACCATGAGTGTTATCTTGAACGAAAATTGTCAACAAGTGGTTAAGAATTATATTGCTTATTTGATTATGTGCAGTTGTGGGAGACAAGCTCAACTGAGGACTTCATGGACAAATAAAAATCCTAGTAGGCATTTTTGGTGTTGTTCATAGGAAGGGGTAAGTTTTGATTTTAGTTTCATTTGATATTGGTGATGTTTGTTTGTGAATTTGATTTTGGTAAGGCTTGGTTGATGTTCATTATTTTTTCTTTTTGTGTTTTTGTTTATGGATTTGATTTTGGTGAAGCTTGGTTGATGTTGATTTTTTATTTTTGTGTTTTCATTTTTAGATTTGATTTTGGTGAGGCTTGTTTGATGGAAGATATCTTTTTGGTTTTTTGTATTTCTGTGTCTGGATTTGATTTGGTGAGGCTTATTTGATGTTAATTTTTTTCTTTTTCCGTTTAGGTTTCCTACATTTGATTTTGATACAATTTATCTAATTTTATTTGTTTTTACTTCTTTTCTTGTGTTTTGGTATGGAAAACAGTCTGATTATTTTATCTAGAATTACAAACCATTGAATGGATTCATGGTCACTGTGCTAAATGCATTCAAAAGAGAGGCCTCGCATTTGATCCCAACATTTTCGACAAATGGAGGAAACATAGTGTTAGTTGATGAAGTGGAAGAGAAATTAAAGCTGGCAAAAAAGGAGAATGATATGCTGAAGATGAAGCTTCAGTCTACTAAACAAGAAAATTTATTTTACAAATGTGGGTTTGTAGTATGTTTGGGTTTGCTTGTGTATGGCGTTGGCTTTGGCTTAGGATAGTTTTAAGAGAATGGAGCCTTTGCTAGGATAGTTCTATGGGATAATGTTGATGTAATATGGAATTGTCTTGGAGGTCTGTCATAAGCAAACCTTTAGGATCGTTAATGAACTGATTTTGGGTTTTGCGTGTAAGTGAATTCGTTTATGGAATTTATTAACTTAATTTAATTTAATTTAACTGTTGTCTTTCTTCTCATATTACTTCTCATATGAACAAAAACATATACCCTTATGCGGATGTTAGCAAAAACAATTATAATGATGAAAATCAAAAGGCATGTGCGTGTTAATAAAAATAACTGGAGTAACAAAATTGACTGCTATAACATAAATTATCTTTATTATAATAATAGAAGGCATGTTCTACTATTTGCTCCAATGACAAGAATTGTTCTTACTGTAATAACAGAAGGCAAATGCTACAATAATAGAAGGCATATTCTACTCATATTACTGCATTTCTCTTTGTTGTTTACAGAACAAAAACAATTGCAATAATAGAAATGAGAAGACACGTTCAACTGCAATAAATAGAAATGTAGAAATTGAAGTTAACTAAACATTATTCAACTAAAACATAACATACAAAATTTAACTTCAACTTCAATAATAGAAATTCATAAATTCAAGTTAATTAAACATAATTAAACTAAAATGTTGTAGTTGAACATTCACCAATTCAAATAAAGATTAAAAAAAGCTACATATCACTAATTTAGCATCAATTTCAACCAGTTTGAAGCATTTTAGCAATAAATAGTTATTGGCTTAGCAAAAACATATTTAAACTAACACCTAACATCAGCAAATATAATTTACTATTTGCTTATATATATCTGGGACATAAAAAAAAAAAAAGTTGCCTAAAACATCATAGCAGAAGCATTGCATCAATTTTAGACATCTTTAACAATAGATCATTGTGATGAGAATGTTTGATTGCCTGGGTCAACAAGCCTTTTTTCGCCATCTTCCACTGATGGAGAGACCAAGTTACTTTGATCCCTTGCTGTCATCTACAAGTTAAACTATATATATATATATATATATATATTTCATGGTTACTGCACTTTCAGTCTTATATTAAAAATATAACAATTCTAATCATTTTGACTTGCAATTAATGTTTCCACTAAAAAGTATAAGCATTTATTATTCAATTATAAAAACAATAATCATCCATGGTGACATAACCATTGAATAATCTTATATATATATATATATATATAAGTTATACCATTTTACACAATTTTATAAAATTATGAACTCACTTACCCTGGTATAAAGAACTCTAGAATCAACAATTAATCTCTAATTTGTCATCTCCAAGTGATCAGTTCTTGAATTTCTCCGCCTTGGTGAATGTGTAACATTTCTAATTGGAGCATCATTTGTTTGATTGAATTGCTATGAATTTTGTGCTTGGTTTTCTAGTTGGGGATTAACGACTTGATTTCTCTTTCTACATTTCCTTCTCCTTGGATTGGCCTGAGCTAATTCAACATTAGTTGGACCTACTTTCTTTGGCCTTCCTTTTTTACCCTATGAGTAATTACATAATGCAATCCACAATTTAACTAATTGACACTAATATCCCTAATTCAAATGCAGTAATTTTACTTATTGGAGTTTTACTGGCTTTTTGAAATTGGGATTGTTCTTCTCATTATATGTTTTGATGTTATGACCAATTTCTTTATATAATTGGCATGTACACCTAGTCATCTGATTTTGGTTGCTTGGGTCATTGATATGTGAACTTCTTCTTTAGCTTCTCTCCTTCTAATTTTCTTGTGCCTTCCTGATTGCACTCTAAATGGAGGAGGTAACACAATTGCACCTAAAGACTAAAGCCGCATATCTGAACCATTAATTGGAGCCACCCCAAATTTCTTAGGTGTACTTATGAAGTTTTTAAACACTGAAAAATGGATCCACATAGTCTATTAGATCCCTTTTCAAATATTGAATTGCGACACATCAATGCACATAAGGAATACCTGTCAATGTTTAATAAATTAGAGCATATTAAATGTGTCATCGTAACTTACATTCTAAAATAATTAGAGAAAATTAAATACTTACTTATCAATGTCCACCACCTATAACTACAACAATGTGATAGAAGGTTAACTATAAATTGGTCACTAAACATTTGCACTTGAAATTTGTCCCTAACAGTTGGCTTCCCAATGCAATGCCTTATTTTTTTTCTAATATTCTCTAAGCTGAGCCTAATTCTAAGACATATTTTATCCTTAACCCTATTCATGACCCTAACATGCTTCTCTATCCTAGACATTAAATTCTTCCTAATGGAATCCAACATATCAATTAGTGGTTGTTCCCATACTTTTTTGATGTAGGAATTAAATGTCTCACATAAATTGTTGTCAATCATATCTGATTTACACTAAGTCTCTATGTAAGCTCTACAAAAGGACTTTGGACCCCTATTCATAAAGTCTTCATAATCTTCAACTAACCTCTTTCTTGATGGTATCAAGTTTCCCTTTTATTTGCTCTTTATTTGGACACTTTGCAGTAGCCTAGAACAAGTCCTTGAACTTTTCCCCCTTAAATCCTTTTTTTTTCCAATCAGCCTAAATATGTCAAGTACAATTTCTCTGTTCGACATTAGGAGTCAACTACTTAATGGTATCCATGAGTCCCTACAAATACATTAAGAGAAATAAGTGTTAGTTTATTGAAAATAAACAAATCAAAATATATACCTTCAACAAAACTAAGAATAAATATGAAGACAATTTTAATACCTTTTGTTGGTCCAATATAAAATACCAACCCAAGACATCAGTGATATTCATCTTTTTAAAAAGAATTTCCAAGAACCATGTCCAAGAAAATTGATTTTCACCGTCTACCACTGCCCACGTAATTGGAAACATCATATTATTGCAGTCTTTGCCCACTACAACTAGTAATGCACCATCAGTCATCATTTTCAAAAATCTCTTGTCAAAAACAAATATTTTTCTATAACTTTGCATGCATGAACCCGTTCTTTAATATACTATAACCAATGTACAATCGTTTAAATGCACATTTCTTTATAGATTCATCAAAATTACTTTGTAGTAAAAAAAAAAATCTTTCTAGATTAATCCCAACTTGATCCTCTAGATAACTCCTCAATTTGGCACAATGTTGCTTAAGTGTTCCCATCATCAAGTTTTGAGCTAATAATCTAGCTCGATAACATTGCTAAACATTGACAATTGTTCCATATCTTTCCATTATTTATGCCTCCATTTCTTTCACCGGCCAAAATGGATTCCTCTTAAACTTTGACATGAATTCATTGGCCATAAATTCAGTAGTTACTTTTCAATTATGCTGACCCTATAGCAAGTGTCAAAATCAGTAAGGATCTTAATTACAAAAGTCTTTTCATGTCTTAACATGCTCCCATACAATCTTTACAGACATCCCTTCATACAATGTACAAACTGACTGTTAGTGCTCTTTACCCAACGAATGTTGCATCCATTAAAAATGGTGTTCTTTTATACAATAAGCTTACATTCAGTTGCATCTCGATATCTCTATGTAATCTTGAACTTAAGCATGCTATGATCACATCTAGGGTCATAGACCTCTAGCCTTTTCTTCTTTTGCTTTTCAACAAACAAATCTTCTTCATTTGTGCTTAATGGTGTCAAAACTCCATCATCATCAATGTCACAATACTCACCCACTGGGCGATCATTGCCATCGTATACATCTTTATTAATTGCACCACTAGCTGTTTGGCCTACTTCTTCACTATCCTCCCTCCTATTTAGTACTTCTCTTTCCAAATGTACTCTCCTTCTCCTCTTGCTATTAATAGTTTCTTCACTACTAATGATTATATCATAGTCACTACTATGAAATAAACTTTTTGAATCAAATAAATATTCATCATTTGGTCCATCATTCTCAAGATCTAAATACTGTAGTAAGGGATCAAAACCACCAACTACATTATTCTCACCCTCCATTTATGCACTATGACCAATCTTTTCATCAACATCATTGACATTACACATGCCTCCTCTTCTAAAACTTTTGCATACACATTAGTAGTCCCATCCTTAACCCATTTCAACGTTTCTAAGCATTCACTGTCATTAGTAAAATATGTCAACCCTTCATTGGAGCCCAGCTCAGGCTTCAAATACTTAATACTCTTGATACTAATATACTTCAATTTCTTTATATCTTGCATGAATGAATAATATGAAAACTAGTCTAATGAGTAGATGTTGAGGTAGCATAATCTTCCCCCAACCCATGACCTCCAACCTCGATTCTCTATAAACTTCCCACCATGGTGGAAATTTATCATAAATGTATCCATATACCTGTTACAACAAAACATACACATTACTCCCCATACCAGTAAACCAAGTATGTAACATAATGAGCTAAGTTGTGAACAATATTTTCTAATAAAATATTTTCTATTTTTTTTATACATCTAACTGATTGTTCTGCATTCATGTTCTCCTAAATATGTACAAAACATATTAGCACTATCTTTTGCCAACGGTAAATGTAAATTTCATCCTTTTAGCAATTTGATTACATTTATCTTCTAAATATAGTGGGGTAACTCAATTTTTAAGTCTATTTACCTATTACACATATTCCATATGATCTCACAGTAGCTATGCGACAAGCTCATGTGAGATAAGCTTTCAATAAAAAAGGATATGTTGATGATAAAGGTCTTGATGACTTATGTTACTTGCATTTTGTTGTCAAAGAAACATTAAGATTTTAGTAATAAGAACATGACATTAACAACACAACACCATAATAAAAGGACCCATACACAGGCAATAAACAATTAAAAGAATAAGAACAAATCCATTCCCTAATAAATAAAGTCTTAACCCACATAAAGATAAACAAAAAAGAAAACAATGGAAATCAAGATAAACCCACACACATTTAATACACCCATGCAATTGAAACCATTAATGTTCACTATAAGCTTTAACTCGCGACGAGTAATAAACCATATATATAACATGTTTTTTGGGGGAACCACTCCCATGCAAATACCTATATATGTAAGCAACAAGGCTATGTTTTTCAGTTAGAAAACATACCTGCAAATCAAACATGGGATGTACTTTTAAACAATCATGTGATGTATTCGATCAAGGCAAGTCCAATAAGGATCCATTACAACTTCAAGGCCCAATCACAAGAAAAAAGCTAAAAAAGTTTAAAGAAGCACTTAGAACTTTTATACAAGGAATGATATGGAAAGAATTGGCCCAAATAGACCAAGGATTGCATGAAGCCCAAATGCATGAAGATGGGAGCTTGGACTTTTCCAATAGAGTGTTTAATTTAATCCAATGAAGCCCAATTGATGGATAGGAGCAAAGCCCAACACCATTAGGCCATAATGTGGAGTTAGGCCCCAAATGTGAAGACTAGCCTAAATGTTAAAGATCCATTGCTTAGTTGGCATTGTCTTCTTATTTCCATAAGGAATTCTCCTCATTGGTTGAATATCATGTTGCTTTTAATGAGGATTCTTTAGTTAGTTATTTATTTGTGTGAGTAACCTTAAAATAAGGTGTTTTAATGCTAGAAATTAGTTAGGCCGGTCATGGCAATCAATAGGATTATTTACTTTTAGTCTTTATGTGAGAGTGAGATTAGTTATCCTAATAGGTTTAGAAGTTATAAATTCGGCTAGAACATGTAAGGCTGAATTAGAGAGGGTTTTTTAGGGTTTTCTTAACATTTATAAAGGGTATTTAAGTCCCTATTTGGTTACTAATGAGAGGACAAAAGATTTTTGCTTAAACTTTATGAGATTGATTCTCTTCTTAAGTTCTTAAGTAGACTTATTGAGATTGCTGAATGAGCTTGATAATTTCACAGAATTAGTTTAATCTAAGTCTTCAATTACTTGGTTAATTTAGGATTAAGACTAGCACAACTTAAATGATGTATTCCAGCTTGCTAAAAATAAGTTTTCTAGAGATCTAGTTTTGATTTAAGGATTTATCATCTTCTTGATATTTGAATTATACTTGGGACTTGTGTTTATCAAACAGGAAAGAAGCTAACTCCACCTCATTTGCATCACCATGACATATAATAGCCTCAATAAGAATCCATTGATGTTCAATGCAGGAAGGAACAAAGAATCGATAACAAATGGTAATGTTTTCTTTTAACTTTGGGCATAGTGAAACAAAGAAGTTTTGGAAACTAAGAAACAAAGGAATAAGGGCAAATGCCTTGTTGCTCATAATGCCATATTTTTTTTCTCTCAATAAAACACAGTGTTTTGCGTGATGATGATCTAGTTGAGTTGTCCACGTCAGTCGTAGGTCCACCTGTCAATTGTTGCCACTTGGTATGCCAACTCAACGCCTATTAGTTCTAGATATTAGTTCTTTATGTCCAAGGCAAGAAGTACAATTAAAATTAAAGTTCGTATTTTTAAAAAAAAAAAATTGTTCAAAATACAAATACAAAAGTGTTAAAAGTTTAGGATTTAATTAGTGATTCTCTTAAGAAAAAACTATAAAATGAGAGATTTTTACTACTCCCTCATATTTATCAATATTTTAAAAATCGAATTAACGTTTGAATCAGTTTTATAACCAGTTTTTTATTCAACTAATTTGATTGGATCAAAGCTAAGCCCACCATAGCATTAAAGCCCAAATTGATCACAATACTAATGCTCCAAATCATCACAATACTAAAGCCCAAACCACCATATTCATGCTCAAAGCCAACATTAAAGCCCAAGCATTATTATTATTATTATTATTATTATTATTATTGAAAAGAGCATAATTACCATTATTATTTATACCCCCTTGTCCAATACGTTTTCCAACTAAGGTCAAAATCCTTCTCCTTTTATTACTCTTTTTTTCTCCATTTCTACCTCATTCAAGCAATTAAAGTTGAGAATATCAAAACCAAACTCATTATACTGTCTCTCTCTGTCTTACCTTGATCTATATTATTTGTGTTTTTGTTTGCTTGTATTTTTCTTTTTTTAATTAAACTTTTTTCATTGATCTTGAATCAAATATAACATCAATCAATGATAAACCGCTCTCCATCCATTATATTTGACTCACATCCTCATTTGCTTCCTTTGGCAATTTTGATTTCTTCCCTTTTCTTCGCATGAAGTATTTTTTCTTTAAAAAATATTGCTAAAATACGAAGTATAATGAAATCCAGTTTTATTGGATTACCAGGTCATTCAATTCTACTAGTTTTAACTAGTTTTGGCCGATTTTAAAGATGATTGATTATGTTATATCAATTAGGTCGAATATACAACCGATTCTAAGTTTTTTCAGCATGGTCAATCAGTTTGATATGATTTTGAAAATATTGATATTTATTACCTAAGAGAAAAGGTTGAGCCTCAAAGTTATATAATCAAGTTAGATGAGCTAAATGGCCATGTAGAATGTGATTGTCCATATAGTTTTCTATCAAATAATCATTGAATTTTTGGATTAACATCTAAAAAGGCCAAGTGAACAAAAAAAAAAAAAGTTGAGTTAATGCCTACACAATCGACTATGTAGGTTCTTGCTAAATGAAGACGAATTTGGGGTTCTAGATGTACTCAATCCTATATGACGAGATTGTCCAATAGAACAAACATGTGTTATACAATATTTTTAAAATTGAATCAATCGATGAATTGTTCAGCTGACTGATTTTTGGTTCGATCAATCTGACCAATTTGATTGATTCGATTCAATTGATTTAATAATGGCCTAATGATTCAAAAAATCTAAAAGTATGTGTGTATTTGCAATTGTAACCCAAACTTATAAACTTAGCAATTGAGACCCATGTTTGAATTTTAGTACTAATTATAGCCTAATTACAAATTTTGAAGAAAAGAAAAGTATTTATTAGGCTATAATTAATTGATATTTAATTGATTAAATGGTAATTAAGCTATAATTGATACTTAATTGATGAAAAATTAATTAATTAATGGGTAATAAGCACACTCATTTTCTCCTAATTTTATATTTAGGTAATAATTGATACTAAATTCAAAAATGGATCTCAATTGCAAAGTTTATAAGTTTGGGTTATAATTATAAATACACACTCCCTTTTAGATTTTCTAAATCATTAGACCTTTAACAATAAATAAAATTTTAAAAATGTTACTAAAATAGCTTTAAAAATAAAAAATATTAAAATATAAATACATTTATGATAATTAAAAATTAATTTAAATCAAATCAAACTAATTATTGATATGATTTTCAATTTTATTGATTCAACCGATCAATTCGGTTCGATTGTCAAAGCATTGGTATTATGTTGCCTTTAGTCAATTCTAACCTTTCTACCCTGACTAAAATTCTTCAATCAAATATACAAAAACATCTGAATTAAATACGTTGACGCCTAAATTTTACCCTAATGTACTATTTAGTCCTTTATTTTAAAAATTATACTAAAATATTTCCTATAATTTAATTCTATTAGACAAATGCATCATTCAGTTAAATTTTTAATTAAAATCATATAAAAAGTCCATTATACTCTTAGTTTTGTATTAAATTTTTTCATTTTTATCAAAGGTTCTTTTTTACCAAAAAATCCATTAAACTCATTCAACAAACTCAATAAATTTCATCATTCAACACGTCATCTCACAAAATCACAACATCATTCACAAATTCAATTTAATAAATAAAATCACAACTTATTCACAATATGAATTGCAAAAATAGAAGGATGGGGAAGTCAATTTCAAATTTTTGATGGGTTATATCATGGAAATAAAGTTGAATGAATGTACTTCAGTCTTTTCTATGTTGGCTTGGTCATGTTGGAGCGTAAGGGATAAAAGAAGATGGTTAATTAACAAACCTCAAAGGATCTGCCGTTAAGAAGGGTAATCTAAGAAAGTAAATCTGCCTGATGATCAAACTTTGACATTTGCATTTGCAAAATCGCGCTTGAGTAAGAGGAGTGCCTCACCAGATAATGATGTTTCAATAGATTGCAAACTTATAAACACCATGAAGGATTGCACTTCCATTATAACTCATCAATGACTGGTACTTCATCTTACTATATGCAAAATTCTATGCCTTGTGGTTTGATAAGGCAGTCGATCTCTTATTAGAATTCAAACAAAAATGGCCAAAGAATTAATTTCTACATCAAACCCATACAAAACAACCATCCCTTATTTTAAAAAAAAAAAAAATTTGAACGAAATCGAATTTGATAATGGTCGAATGAAAATAAAAAGTTCTTCACACTTGTTTCCGAGATGGATCAAGACAACGATCTGAGCCGATCCAAGGTCTTCATACTTGGAAACCCTAGCTTTTGCATTTTCAAATCAGAACTCTATCAATAACCCCTGGAAATTTATAGTTGAGTGTAGTCTTTTCTCCATCGCAATGAGAAGAGAATTTTCTCTAAGGAGTTGGAATTTTTCGGCTAATAGTTGGAATAATTTAGGCATTGCTTGGATTATTTCTTTCTTTTATTACAATACTAGGGTGGCGATGGGGGTTGGCAATTGATGGTGGCTGTGGGTTGGGGGTTGAAAATAGGGACAATGGGAGAAGATGGAAATGACATGATGGGTTTCTTGGTTTGATAATTGTTGTGTTTGATTGTTAGGTTTAATCATTTTGATTTCTGAAATTGATTGTTGGATTTTTGGGTTTGATAATTATTTTGTTTAATTATTGAGTTTGATTGCTAATAATGGTTGAGTTTGATAATTGCTACATAAAGTATTTTTATTTTTAAATAAAATATTTAATTAAATTTTGACTTTTCAGATTTGATTAATGTAAAAACCTACTAAAATAAATAGATGTTCCTTTGGTGCAATGAAATTGAAGCATATAGATATTTTAATATAATTTTTAAAATAGAAAATTAAATCGTGTATTTAACCCAAAACATCTCAAGGATAATAATGAAATCTGTTACCATCATAATGTGAGTACATGGTCAAAAAATAATAAAATAACATTAGTGGTGCCATAAATTATCAAATAGAGAGAAATAACTTCTCTACATAATTTGAACTCTTTAAACTTTTCTAAAGAGTGAAACTCTATCTTTCCTATAGAAAACTTTTGATTTCGCATCTATTACTATTTTCTTTTCTAATCTCTCTTATTTAGATCACTGTTGATTATTTCTTTCAAATTGGAGGTGCCCACTGTTTTGTCTTTCTTTTTTTCTTTATAGTTTTAATAAAACACAGATCTATTTTAAATTTATATAATTTTTATGAGATTGTAGAATTTTTTTCATAAAAGTCTTATTTTTTATCAAAATTTTATACTTTTTCACAAAATTTTATTTCTAAATGTGATCATGTCATCTCTATTGTTGAAGTGATCAAACTCATTCAAAAAATTAAAAAATCAATGTGGTTTGAAATAATAAAAAAGTGAATCATAGTTTTTACATATTATAATTATAATGCTCTATCAATTTGATTGACAAAATATTTAAATTTATTATTATTATTTTCATTTTACACATCTTGATATTTTATTCTTATTTTTCATCTATCTTAATATACTATAATTATTGATGAATTAATTATTCATCGTTTCTGTAAAAGGAAAAAATATATCCACCATCTGAATTAACTTTTGAATTGTCCTTTAGTAATTAACTAGTTTATCTTTGGTGCATTGCACAATTATAATAACAAATCCGTTTGATATGTGATTCAAATAGATAAGATTTATAAAAAAAAATATTCATATGAAGTAAATATTTAGTACTATAATTAGTTTAAATTTACAAACAAAAAATAACTATAATTAATTGAATTTTAGTGAGTTAAATAAAAAGTTGACATAAATAAAAATTAACAACAATTAAAAATAGAGATTAGAAATCTATAAAAACTTTCTTTTTTCATGGAAAACATAAAAGGTTGAATCAATATTGTGAGTTGAATAATGAGAAATAGTTTTTCTTTCAGTAACTTTAGTTACCATAATATAATGAATGAAAAGATCAAATTCAAGACTTTATGCTCTTTATAAGAATGTAAAGTTCAATTATGTTATCATTGATCGGCTAATTTATTTACTTTATTTCAATATTCTAATTTAAGTTAAAAAAATATTTGTTTAGTTTATGAAAATCACACCATTTTTTTTTAATTTGTTTGGCTATTGGTTAATGAATAAGACCATATCAAATTGCTTAATTTAGTTTGGTATTTTATCTAAAAAAAATGAAGGTACCTCGTTAAAAATTTTTCATCGTATTTAGGTTATGAAAATACTATGATGTGGAAAAGAGAGGAATGATGTAATCATACATGTTGATATCTATTAAATATTCTTAAAGCAAAAATTGTTAATGTCAGTATTTGTATGGGTGACCATTTCTTTTTCAATTGTTTCTTACCTGTTGGACTAGAATGGTTAATCCTAAGTCTAGAACCTTTTTGATCTTGACAAAGTAGATTGATCATCACTAATATTTCAAAAAAGTGTTGATTTTGCAGAAATAAATAAATCTCTCAAGAAGAAATGAAAGGAATTGATAAACTCCTAAGTGATATATAAATCGTGACCACAATCTAATATTCGCGACCGCGACTCATGTTAAGGCATGCTGAAATTCAAGTAGGAGAAATCGTAGAGCCATTTTTGGCTGCGACCTTTGGAAAAGAAGAAGCCAAAATGTGATAAACGAATTTGCGGTAAAAGTCACGCCTTAGTCGCGACCGCGAATTTCAAAGTAACTCAAAAGGGAAGCAAATCCACAACCACAACTTGACAAGTGTCCCAAAAGACTGTTGGAATTCAAATCTCGCGGAGGCATCTTACTGGTAGCGATCGCAAATCCTGTAGAAGAAAGATGACTTCTGTGGCAGATGAATTTGCGTCCTCTGTTGCAGCCTGTGCAAGAAAACTCGCGACCGCGACTTCTGAAAGTAGGTAAAAAACAACGACTATATTTTTCAGGTGAACTAATAAGAAGCTGCCACGTGGACTAGCCGTTAGACACAAACGGGGTTTCCCTTAAAGAATTTGGATTTTGCGACCGTGAAAGGCAGTAGCGACCGCGATTTCATCTTGACAAGCATTTAATGCAAAATCTTTCAATCATGTCTTAAAGATTTGATGAGCTATGATCTGCAACGTCTCTTTGGTGAAGTTTGGCTACAAATACTCCACCAAACAGCCATGAAGAAGGTTGCTAAGGAATTTATTACAAGTGATTAAAGCTCTCAATCTTTGCTACTCATTTTCTTCATCTTCTTTATGAAATTGTGATTGTTAGGTGTGAGCATTCAACACCAAGTATTAAGGTTTTGTGTTAGCCTATAAAAACACTTCTAAAAAGGTTTAAGTGTGAGCCTAGTGAAACACTTGAGTGAGATTTTGTGTTAGCCTAGAAAACACATTGTTGTAAGGTTGTGTGTTAGCCATCAAAACACAAGTTGTATAAGTTGGGTGTAAGCTTGAAAACACCATTGAGATA
>CATIWR010254091.1:0-16839 GCA_949677035.1 Omphalea diandra
ATATATATATATATATATATATATATATATATATATATATATCATTATATTATTATTATTCAAGTTTTTATTTTCTGTATATAAATAATATCATTAGAATCTAAAGAATTTTTTTTTAATAATATATGATCTAGGTCTTAAACTTTTTTCTTCCCCTCCTTTGGTGTATATATCACAACTTCTCTTTATTTTTATAATTTATCATCATTACTATTTAAATTTGGGGTATAGGGAGTATATAATGATCTTTTTAAAAATTTATGAGAAACAAAAATTATGAAACTCTTACTTCACAAATTTGAATTAAATACATCCTTTTTCTCACACATAAAAATAAAAGATTGACAAAATTTCAACGGAACATATAAAGATAAAAAATTGACAAAATTTCAACGGAAGAGGTATATAACGTAAAAAGTGTAATTGTGTATTATATGCAACAAGCTAAGAGATAGAAATCTAAACGTGTAATATAAGTAAACTTTGATAGGCCATAATTTTAATATTGATGGAATATTTTAATCCATAATGCATCAATAAAAAGCTCTTTTTAACAACCTAAATGAACATAATTGAATTGAAATTATTTTCGAGGTTAAAAATCTATTTATTTCAACATAATTAGAGCTTATTTTTAGTTGTCATATATTTTTTATTATCGTTTCTAATTTGATTAGGGTTTATATTTTTTTATATTCTGTTTAGTGCTTAATTACATTCAAATCTTATAAATATGTTATGTTTAATACATTTCGATTGTAATTAAATTGATATAATACAATTAATTAATTCCCTTAAAATTGAACTTTAAGTTTCAATTTTGGAATTTACTATTGAAAGTCTACATCTTTGAATTTATTTATACTTTTCTTGCTGTGTCACAACAAATAAAATTAAACAATCAGTCTAATAACATCATTTGACTTGAATAAAATGGACTAATCTCTGGCGAAGAAAGTTACAAGTACCAAGTCTGTCCCTCAAGTAAGTTAAAAAGTAGCTTTCTCAAGCGACAACTATCATTGGCACGAAAAAGAAAGAAAGAAAAAAAAAGAAAAGAAGTTAAACAGCTATTGCTTGCTAAAAATGTATTAAAATTGAAAAAAATTATCATAATATGAGAAGTGTGGAGCTCTCTCATTATTCTTGAGTCCCCATTAATAACTACACAATAAGTGGGGAGAGACAATAAGTTGGATGTTCCCACTCTTTGAAAATTGAGCAGGAAGAAAAATATGGCCTACTAGGCAAAAAAAAGCACAAAACATTGATCAGTATTATTATAAACACCAAATCATTTTTGACAAGAATATATGATGTGATTTCACTTCTCAAGTCTTTATCCAAAAAAAATAAAAATCTTCATTTGCTGGTAATGAGATTCCAGTCTCAATCATTTAACTCGTCAGAGATCAAAATTGAAGAAACATAAATGGGACCCATTTAGTTTCTAACACAAAATGAAGAGAGAGAGAGAGAGAGAGAGAGAGAGAGTCCACAGCTCAACTAGGGGTTTTAATTTATAGCTGGCATTGAGTCCCAATTACTCTTTCAAATATATATATATATATATATATATATATATATATATATATATATATGTGCCACTATCTAATCTTCCTTTCAGGTTTTGAGGAACTCTCAGTTTGCATTGTGATTTTATATATACATAACTATAGCCTTGTTTTTCTAATTTTTTATTTATTTTCTAATTGTTTAAATTTAAAAGTCTCATTTAAAAATTAAATGTGCTAAAGATATTTTTTGGATTATTTTGTATAGTGCCAGTCAATAATGTAAACTTGAAAAGAAAGTTTCATCTTCCCTTTGACTTAAGAGATAAAAAACATCTCCTCATTGGTGAGGTATATAGTTTCACAATGCCAATTTGGTAGATTTTTGTCAAATTGGTGAATGATTTCAATAATTTGGTGTTTGTACTTTAATTTTGATTTCTACTTTTCTCTAGAGTATTGGAATCCAAAAATTATCATCACTTCAAAATGGATTAAAGTTCAATTTGATTGTTTAATTATTATATCCAGTTCAATTTTAACTTTCCATTTTTAACTTCAAAATATTCAAAAATAATTCATAATAAATCTAAAGTTTTAATTTGTTGATGTATGTGTATTATACTCACATTATAAAAATGTAAAAATTTGAAGGCTTGATATTTAAATTAAAAAATAAAAAAAATCTCAAATGCATCTTACTCATTTTCTTTGAGTCAACTACTACCATATTGTAATGATTGAGAAGAAAGAGAGAAAGCAAGGTCTTCAACCAATTTTTTAAATGCTTTGATGAAGATTTTATTTTAATTTTAAGATTTTCTGAATTTAAATTGACAAGAAAAAAGATTAGATAGAAAATTTTCTGATCATGGAAATTTTCATTGTCAGGTTTTAGATACATCAACTTCAAAATTTTAGTTAGGAAGACACTTGTCTCCCTGATTTTAATGACAAGCCCTAACTCCATTTTAATCGCTAACTTGCTAGGTTTTTATTTTCATTGAAACTAATTTTGTTCTTCAAATAAGTATCATTTGGAATTTTTAATCAGGTGTAAAATGTAATTTCACCAGTTCATTTGGATATTCCTTATTTTCACTTTTTTCGTTGTTGTTGTTTTACTGTAATCCTTTGAATTTCATATTTATTTTAATTTTTTTATTTTTACTTGATTTACTTTTTGAATTCTATATTTTTAACGTTTGAAATCAAAATTATTTCTTGAGTCTATTAGTTGAATTTTGCCTTTTTTAATTTCAACTTTGAAGTGAGCTGTGATTTAGGTATAAGATGTGGCTTCTTATGATTGTCACTTCTCGATTTTTATAGATGCGATGAATGACATAGGATTAATTCTCATCTCTCTAGTGGCTTAAAGAGAAATCAAGATCAATTATTCAAGCAAGTGAAGAGCTCAAACAAGGAGTTTGCTGAATACTTTAAGAAAGAAATTATTAGCAAAACTAGAAATGGCCCTATAGGCACTGTTAGATTAGCTAAGGTTTTTGTTGCCCAATTGAACTTCTTGTACCAACAGATCGTGCTAAGGTTCCTTTTATTTGTGAAAAATATTTTTTAAAAATTGATTAATGAAAAATATTTTTTTTATTTGGTATTTTTAAAAAAGTTAATCAATAAAAAAATATTTTTATAATCAAAAGGAAAATTAAGTCATTTTTCAGAATTTGATATTTTTGTTTAGATAAAAAATAAATTATCCAAATACACTTATTTATTATCTCAATATCTATCATTGATTATCGTCGATCAATAGTAATTGCTGGAAATGGATGAGATCATAACAATTTTCATTTTTAATGTATTTTTAAATTAAATAATAAATAATATAAATATAAAATATTTATAATCTAAAATTTATTATAATTTTATAAATTAAAAAATTAACATTTTTATAATATATTTCAAATATCAAAAAATATATATTACTTAAAAATAATTTTTTAAAAAATAATTTTTCTTAAATAAATTATTTTCGTGAAATAAAAATAGCCTAAAGTTTACCTACGTTCTCCTAAACAAAATTCCATTTGGTGCTCTTCCCCTTATTTATTTATTTTTTGTATCATGCAAACAACAGATGATGAGTCAACTCTAGAGGTGGCAAAATGGGTCGGATCGAGTCAAGTCGTTTTGGATTGGTCGTTTGGAATTGGGTCATTTTTGTGCCAATGCGTTTTGGGCCGAGTTTAGATCACCTAAGTTTTGGACTAGTTTGAGTTACTCATTGGGTCGGGCATGCAAAAATGATTTTAAATTTGGCTCGGATTTACTCTTAAAATTGATATTTTGGATATGGTTTGTCGGGTCATTTATTATTCAACTTTAAAATGTCAATTTGAATTTATTTATCATATATGTAATATTTTCTCATAATTTCTTGAGAAATAAATAATTATTTTCACTTAAAAATAATTTCTAGTAAGCTAGATTTTATATAAAAAATAAACTTGATTAGATTTTTTTGTTTTCATTTAAATGTTTAATAAATTAAATATAATTTATTTTTTAAAACAAATAGGTATATATAATGAAAACTGTTAGCCCCTGATCATCAAGAAAGTGGTTGAATTGGTGGGAATTTAAAAAATTTGGAGGAATGATAAAAAATTTGAGAAATTGAAAGAGAAGGAGAAAAAATGAACACAATATTTTTATAGTGGTTCAGGTGTTAATGAACCCTAGATCCACTCCTCAATTCTTCATAATTGGGTGTTCTACTAACTCAAAGTGGTATTTTCAAGTACACACCAAACTTGTATAATGTGTTTAATAGCTCGCACACAACCCTGCAACTTGTGTTTCAAGACTCACACAAAAACCTCACTCAAGTGTTTTCTCAAAGGCTCACACTTAACCTAATACAAGAGTTTTGACAGTTAGACTGACTCTCAAACCCAATGACAAATGGTGTTTAATACTTACACCCAACAATATTAACTCACATACAAAGAATAAAAGGTTGAGAAGTAAAATTATAAGAGTTTGGTTATAATCAATGATATTCTCTTGCATTCATATCTATTTGGTGGAGTATTTATAGGCAATAATCACCAAATGGACGTTACTAACAAACTATGTCTAAATCTTTAAGGTAAGCTAGACAGATTTTGCATTAAATGCCTATTAGACTAATTTCGTAGTCATGACTGGCATTTCGTGATCGTAAATTTTCAATTTGCATTAGAAAGACTAAAATCGCGGTGGAGAACCCCATTTTGTGTCTAGCAACTAGTTCACATGCAATGTTGCTACTGGTTTGCCAAGAAAAATAGTTGTGTTTATCTAACTAACCAAAAGTCGCGGCAACAATTAAGGTTCTTCTTGGACGCGATAGTAACCGCAAATTCTTCTGTTTGGTAAGGAAAAAAATAATTCAATGGGTCATGATCTCGATAGCTTTTTCGTCCTCGTGAATTTAATATGCCAACAATTATCTTAGACACTTTGCAACATTTGGTTGCAGACTTGGTTCCCTCTATGCGGCTATAAAAGTTGCGATACTGGGAATGCGAAAATCACTACAAATCACACCGTATGACAATCATGTCTTCCTTATATGGATCACAGCTGCAATTTGCTTCGTGAATTTGTCTGGTTCAAGTTCATTCATCCTTGTTGCAAGGTCACGGTTACGATTTTGAGGTTCTTGACGTCAAATGTGTATGTCTTACTCAATGTTTCAGATTTAGACTTCCATCCAACTTCCAATGCAAACCTATCGTAAAAATTGCAAAAACAATACTTAAACAAGATGGTAATACCTATCAATCTTCATTGTCAAGATCAAAAGAAATCTTTGACTTAGGTTTGACCAACTTAGTCCAACAATCAAAAGAGATCTTTTTGATTTTGACAACTTAGATTGATTTTATTAAAGGAAATGAATTTAATGAGTGTGAAGTTGAGATGGTTAACATTTTTTTTTTATCAAAATACTTGTTGAGAGACTAAGTTTAGCAAAGATTTTAGATCTTAGATTAGATTGTTCCCCCTTAACTTATACTTCCCTTAGTTATATGTCATGTAATTTCTTTCATTATTTCTCTCCCCCTTTGGTAAGATCAAAAAGAGGATAGAAGTTAAAGGTAAGTAAAAATGTAATCACACATAATTTGAACATGAATTGGGATAGTAAATAGAAGAGAAATCACACATCATAAATAATTACATAAAACATAAATTGCAAATAATTTTATTTATCTAGATACATAAAAAGATGTGGAATCACAAACTTAGACTATAAAACAAATAAAGTGAATACAAGAAAAGAAAATACTATAAGCCTAGGTAAGAACACTAAAAGATTGGAGAGCTATCATCATTTTCAAAATCAAGAATGTCTTCATCTGCACCTCCTTTTTGTGTTTCATCCCCTTCTTCCACCTCTTGATCTTCTTCTTCTTCTTCCAAGTATCCTCTCAATCTTCAAAATCAGGGAGGTGGCAAAAAGTTGCACCCACCTTCTCTTGGAGATCCACCAAGTCACTGTGGAGGTGGAAAAGTAGAAGAAATCTCCTCTTGATCATCCTCATGACTTTGTCCAATTTCTTATTTATAGTGGAGAAAGATATGACAGATAATTTGATTTTGGGTTTAGGCTTAGGAGATGGAATTGGTTGGGTACCCTCCTCTATCACAAGCCCTTCCTCTTTGAGACTTGAAAGCTTTTATCCCTAAAAGAACCCAAGGTATAAGTATAAGAATTTGCGTGTATAGCTTTAGAATTGATAAGGCAAGGCAAGTCAAGGAAATTATAGGATGGCAAGTATTTCTTTGTAAGGAATTTTTCATTTTCCTCATTTAATGCCCCCCACATACTATAGATTGCTATGACATGAGAGGGTAGAAGGAATTGGCTCTTAGGCTTGGTACTCATATGAATCAATTGATCCATAAGGTATCGACTAGTTAGAATGGATTTGTTTTTGGTTAAGCAAAAAAGAAAGGATAGGTCCTTTTAAGAGACCACTTCGTTCCCATCACCTCTGGCATTTACAGAAAAGGTGACGATACAATGAATAAGCCAATTTGAAAGGGCCTAGATATACTTGGCCAAAGATGTTTTTGGGTCATGTTTGGTTTCAATAGAAATTTCATACCAGAATTCAGAGTAGATGAGGTTAAGAGCAGAGATGATGAAAGGGATATCATCTCTCACTTGAAGGTTGAAAAGGTTAGAAAGTTGTTCAAAGGTGATAAAGAAGGGGTCCCCAACAACTTGAAAAATTAACCCATACTGACTTGCTTTGGATTCAGCTCTTCTGCTTAATGTGACCATGCACATGAACTCCTTAATGATTTCTTCGTATTCGGGTTCATCTCGGAAGATCAACTTGTTTTAGCCCAAGTTGGATAAGTAAGCATGAATTTCAAAATTGATTCCTAGAGATTTAAGGAGAAAAGTTAAAGGAATCTTATTAGGTTCGATGATTTTAAAGGAGTTGGCTTTGTAATGATCTTTCTCTTCTCTAGTGATTCCTTTCATCAATTAAAGGGAAAAAGGACCAAAGTTGGGCTATGCCCTTTCTTTTCTCTGCTCTAGAGAGCTTTTTAGGTGTTATTGGAGAAGTTTGAAGATGGTAGAAGGTTTGAGACAAAAAAATGAAGAAAGATGAAAAGAATGTGTAAAAGTAATGGAATAGTGTTAGAAGGGTTTAAATAGGTAAAAATCTATTGAAAAAATAGTTAAAAAATGGTCAAATTGGTAATAAATAAGGGGGTGTCATTGGTTGGCAGTCAAATCAGTTAATGCTTAGCAGTTACTCTAACTCGCTACCGTGAACCTCAAGTCGCAATCACTAATTACAAAAAATTTGAGTAACGGATAAGAATTTCTTAAAAACTGAAGGAGTCAATAGTCAAAACTTCTGAATTTTGAAAAAATTCGCTGTGGAGAATTAAAATCGTGATTGCAAATTTGATGTATGATAGAAAATTTTGACAAGTGCATGTAAATTGCAACCACAATAGGAAAGTAGCGACCGCAAATTGCAAGGCAATAAGAAAAATTAGGAAGAGATAAGAGTTGTCATTTCTAATTATGATCCACTAATTGTATATATGATTAATTCATGCAAATTGGCATAGAGAAGTACATTTGCATAAGGAATTAAGACATCTAAAGTAGTAAAGTGTACATCTATCAAATACAACATTCATTTACTTAAAACAAACTAAATAAGTAACATTCTATAAGATCTAATTTTCACTTTAGGTAGCTTCTATCAAACATTCCTAGCTCCTCTTAATGAAGTTCATTCTTTCTTCATTGAGGAGTTTTGTGAAAATATCTGCAAGTTGATAATTAGTATTGATAAACTCTAACACCACATCACCATTTTGGATATGATCTCTAAGAAAGTGATGCCTAATGTCAATGTATTTACTCCTAGAGTATTGGATGAGATTCTTTGAAAGATTTGTTGCACTTGTGTTGTCATATTTGATGAGAATATGATTAATAATTTTGCCATAATCCTTTAGTTATTGTTTCATTGAAAGAACTTGAGTGCAACAATAACTTATAGCCACATATTCTACTTCGGCGGTGGATAAGGCAACTAAAACTTGCTTATTACTAAACCAAGAAACTAAGCATTCTCTTATAAATTGACAAGCTTCAGAAGTGCTTTTTCTATCTAGTAAGCTACCGGTATAATTCGCATCCGAATATCCTAAAAGGCTAAAAGATGAATTCCTATGATACCATAAACCTAAATGCAATGTGCCATATAAATACTTTAAAATCCTTTTAGCAGCATTAAGATGTGATTCTTTAGGACATGATTGAAATCTAGCATATATGTATACACTAAACATGATGTCGAGTCTAGAGGCAGTAAGATAGAGTTAAGAACCAATCATACATTTATATCTCTTTTCATGAACCGACTTACCTGATTCATCTTTGTCTAGTTTGATGGTGGCACTCATTGGTGTCTTTATTACTTTACATCATTCCATGCCAAATTTCTTGAGTATATCCTTTATGTACTTGGCTTGGTTGATGAATATGCCATCTTTGATTTGCTTGACTTATATGCTAAGAAAGAACTTGAGCTCTCCCATCGTGCTCATCTCAAATTCCTTAGTCATACACTTGGCAAAATCCTTACAAAGAGATTCATTAGTAGCACCAAATATAATATCATCAACATATATTTGTATAATGAGTGTGTCTTGATTGTGCCTTTTAACAAACAAAGTAGTATCAACCTTCCCTTTCTCAACATCATTTTGTAAAAGAAATGAGCTAAGTATTTCATACCAAGCTCTTGGAGCTTGTTTCACATCATATAAGGCTTTATTTAACTTATAAACATGATTTGGAAAAATGTGCGATTCAAAACCAAGAGGTTGTTCAACATAAACTTCTTCCTCAATGAGACCATTTACAAATGCAATTTTAGCATCCATTTAAAAAAGTTTAAAAATCATGTGACATGCATAAGCTAAGAGAATCCTAATGGCCTCTAATCTTACTACAGGGGCATAGGTTTCATCATAGTCAATGCCTTCCTCTTGGTTGTACCCTTTAACAACCAATCTAGCCTTATTTCTTGTAATGAAACCTTACACATTTAACTTATTCCTGAACACCCACTTGCATCCTACAATAGGGTGTTCCTTAGGCCTAGGAATAAGTTTGCATACTTTGTTTCTCTCAAATGGCAGTCACCCAAATTTCATCATCAAGAGCCTCTTCAATTAATTTTGGCTTAAATTGATAAACAAATTCTAGATTATTATCTAAAGTATTAAGTTGAGATTTAGTACTTACACCCTTGGATGTATCACCAATAATTAGATCCTTTAGGTGATGTTTGAAGAATCCCAATCCTTGGGAAGATCTTAATCTGAAATTTCTGCTTGTTATGGTTAGGATTCTTTTTCTTTTTTTGATGACTTATCTATATCATGGTTTTTAACAATCTCTCTTATAGTTGACTCTAAGTCCATTTTCTCAAAGTCACCTACAAGATTATCAACAAGAAAACATTTTCCAAGATCAAGTTTGCTAGATTCATCAAACATAATGTTCATTGACTCATCAACAACTATAGTACTTTTATTGAATACTCTATAGGCTTTACTAGAGGTGGAATATCCTAGAAAAATACCTTTATTTGTCTTAGAATCAAAATTTTCAAGATTATCCTTGGTATTTAAAATGTAACACTTGTACCCAAAGACTCTAAGGTATGATAACTTAAGCTTTCTACCATTCCAAAGTTCACAAGAAGTTTTATTGAGAATGAGTTTTTTGAAAACATGATTAGCAATGTAATAAGAAGTATTGATGGCTTCGGCCTAAAAGTAATTAGGCAAGGAATACTCATTGAACATAGTTCTAGCCATCTCTACTAGTGTTCTATTTTTTCTCTCTGCAACATTATTTTATTGTGGTGTTCTAGTAGTTAAAAAATTATGAGAAATCCCATTTTCTAGATAATAAGATTCAAAAGATTCACTTTGAAATTCCTTTTCATAGTCACTCCTTATAGAAGAAATGAAGTAGCCCTTTTCATTTGAAATCTTTTTGCAAAACTTTTAAAAGTATCTAAAGTGTCATGCTTATGAGTTAGAAAGGATACCCAAGTAAACCTGAAGCAATCATCAACTAGAACAAGTGCATAATATTTTCCACCTAAACTAGCAGTCCTAGTAGGTCTAATCAAGTCCATATGGATAAGTTGAAGAGGTCTGGATGTACTTACAATATTCTTTGCCTTGAATGAAGATAAATGTTGCTTTCCCATTTGGCATGGTCCACATGTCTTGTCCTTTGAGAATCTTAGCATGGGAAAACCTTCCACTAGCTTTCCTTTTGAAAGGCTTTTGTAGGAGTTTCATGTTAGCAATACCAAGTCTTCTATGTCCAAGCCAAGCATCATTGCTAAAGGACACACGACACTTGAAAGATTGGTTAGCCAAATTGTTTAAGTCAATTAAGTAGCTATTGCCCCTCCTTTCACCCTTGAAGACTACTTTTTTATCCACCAAAGTGGAAACTCAACACTTTCTAGGGTTAAAGGTGACTTTGTTACCTTTATCACTTAATTGACTTACACTTAACAAATTATGTTGTAAACCATCTATAAGAAGAACATCATCAATAAGTGAATCATCATTCTTACTAATTGTTCCTATTGGCCCTAATGCACCAAGAAAGGGGGAGGGTTGAATTGATGGCAAATTTGAACTTTTGATTTGAAGGAAACTCACAAAAATGAAAGATTAGAGAAAGGGGTAGGGGAAGAATGAACACAAGAGTTTTATAGTGGTTCGGGTATTAACCAACCCTACATCCACTCCCTAATTCACCAATTAGGTATTTCACTCAATCACTAGTGTTTTACAAGCTCACACTCAACTTAGTGTTTGGGCTCACACCAAACCTTACAACTTGTGCTTTATAGGCTTACACAAAAACCTCTTACAAGTGTTTTCAAAGCTCACACTAAAACCTCTCACATGTGTTTTCAAGGCTCACACTAAAACTTATCACAAGTGTTTTCAAGGCTCACACTAAAACCTATATAAGAGTTTTCTAAATAAGGGCTAACTCTCAAACCCAACCCAAAAGGTGTTTAAAGCTCACACCAAACCATATATAAAGAAATAAAGAATTAAAGATGAGAATTAGTTTAGAAAGAGTTTTGGCACATATCAAATGTTTATCCTCTTGCATTCAAGTCCATTTTCTGGTGTTTTTATAGGCAATAACCACCAAAGAGACGTTACAAATAAACTATGTCCAAATCTTCAAGATGTGCTAAGCATATCTTGCATTAAATGCTCGTCAGACAAAATTCGCAGTCGAGACTGAATTCGCGATCGCTAATTTTGAATTGTGTCTAATGGCTAGTCCACGTGGCATGAAACCATTGGTCTGTTCAAAACTAGCTAATAGATCTTTCTAACAGATATTAAAATTAGCGGTTGCTACTTCAAATTCGCAATTGCTATTTTCCTTTTCGGACGTGATTGTCACCTTGAAATCGTCTGTCTAATATGGAGATGTTGTGTCTGAAATTCACGGTCACTATTGAAATTTGCAGTCACTACTAAAATTCGCGGTCGCTATTTTTGAATCTCAACAGCTACTTTTTCAAAATTCACGGTCGCTAATTTCGAAGGCAGATTTTCACACTTGGAGTTTCTTGCTTCTAATTACTTCAATTCAACTCCCAATGAGATGCAATCTTAATATCTACACAAACAACACTTAAAATAGATATTAGAACCTTTCAATCTATATTGTCAAGATCAAAGTCTTGACTTATGTTTGAACAACCTAGTCCAACAATCTCCCCCTTTTTGATTTTAACAATCTAGATTGAATATGCAAAGGATAAAGAATCAATTATGCATGCTCCTAAGAGAATGATTATGAAGTGATTCAAATCATAAGTATGAAATTACTCCCCCTCAATCTATACTTCCCCTTAGTTATTTTAATAAGATCATCATCTTAGCTTATTACAAATATAGTTCAATTTTTCTCCCTTTTTTGTATGTTCCCTCTTTGTATATTCAGCCAATTATCTCTCCCCCTTTGTCAAGATCAAAAAGAGAGGAAATAGGAGGGAATATGAGAGAGAATGGGAAATATGAAAAGGAATGACCACAAACTTATCAATTGTACACACTCAAATTGGAATAGCAAACATAAGTAATTTTGCACAATTGATCATAATATGTCACATAAAAAGATAAATGGATGAAACACAAATTTCGTGGGAATTTTATATATATAAAAATACATAAATGCAAAATAATTCAAATATTTAAAGATGGTTGAATACACAAACTAGGGCTAGAAATTTAAGAATTTTCATATATGGCCCTATTATAGAGTATATGATTTTTTATGATTGATTTGAGCATTTGAAATGCAAAAAACCTCAAATGCAAAATGAATTGATTCTACTTATCACACAATAATCAAATCAAATCAAACATGTCAACACATAGATATATTAATCAATAAAACTCTCCCTAAATGTATGCATAAATACATTAAGTTAAAAACATAAGGGGTGAGGGATACATTATAAGTTTAGTATCCATGGCTTAATACCAAATAACCATTTAAAACTTTATCCATTCTTCATTAGCAATCTCCATTCACCTTTAGATTTTCCATGAAGAGAATTTGGTGAAAAAGTCTTTATCCTACAATATCAAACACTTTGCTTTGGTACCCAAACATATTTAGGTCCTTGGGGGTTAGTCTTGGAACGTTCCTTCAATTTGAGGTATGCCTTCTTAATGTGGCAAAATACATTGATATGCCCATATCTCATGCAATAATGACATTAGAGCTTAGACTTATGAGTCTTTCTCTATTGGCCCTAGGCACTAAGAAGGGGGAGAGGGGGGGAGGGGTTGAATTTGTGTATTAAAATTGGAAAAAGATAAGAGAAATGAGATGAGAGGAAACACAAGGTTTATAGTGGTTCTAGTATAATCGACCTTACGTGTTTCTTAAAAATTGGATATTCCACTATCTTTCAAAGGTGTTTTCAAGCTTACACAAAACTTTTACACTTGTGTTTTGAAGGCTCACACAACAACCTATACACTTGTGTTTTGAGGCTTACACAACAAACTATACACTTGTGTTTTAACAGGCTCACACAAAACCTCTCTTAGTATTTTGATAGACTCACACTATAACCTATTATAAATGGTGTTTATGCTCACACCTAATAACAATTTAAAGAATAAAAAGAGTGAGTAGCAAAATTGCAAGAGTTTGGGTATAAAGTTATTAATTCTCTTACCTTTACATCTATTTGGTGAGGTATTTATAGTCTCTACCCACCAAAGAGACGTTACAATAAAACTGGTACAAAATCATCAAAGTGTGCTAGATAGAGTTTCGCATTAAATGCTTGACAGTCATGAATCGCGGTTGCGATTTCCAAATTCCATAAGGAAAACCCCATTTGTGTCTAACGGCTAGTCTATGTGGCAGCTTCTAATTAGTTCACCAGGAAAATATAGTCATTGTCTTTCACCTGCTCTCAAAAGTAGCGGACACGATTTATCTTGTACAGAATGCAACACTAGATGTGAATTTTGGTCAATTTTTCAAAAATATGACTATTGACGCCCCTTTTCCCAAAGAAAATTTACCCGTTACTCACATTTTTTGGAATTGACATTTAACAGCCAGGTGAAATTTATAGGGATTGACATTTAACAGTCGGCTGTTAATTTAATAAAACTGCGAATTAAATTTAACATCCACTACTTTTGAGAGTTGTTAAACTTAAAACTGTGAATTTCTAGGAATTGACATTTAATAGCCGAGTGAAATTGACTTGTAATTCACGACCGTGAAGAAGAAATAGCGACCACAAATTATGAGTTAGCAAGGATAAGAATGAAAAATTTTGAAAACATGTGATCCACTAGAAATAAATAATAAAACTGTTCATACAATCATCACTCATGCATAACACACATAACATTCAATCATAAGATCAAAATTTTCACTTTAGGGAGCTTCCATCAAGCATTCCCAATTCTCTCTTAATTAAGTTCATCCTTTCTTCGTTTAGAGGTTTAGTGAAAATATTTTTAAGTTGATGATTTGTGTCAATGAATTCTAACACAACATCACCTTTTTACACATGATTTCTAAGAAAATGATGTCTAATTTCTGTGTGCTTACTCCTAGAGTATTGGATGGGATTCTTAAAGAGATTAATAGCACTTGTGTTATTACATTTAATGGGAATGTGATCAACTATTTTGCCAAAGTCCTTCAATTATTGTTTCATATAAAAAACTTAGGTGCAACAATAACCCGCCGCCACATACTCAACTTCCGAAATGGATAAGGCAACCGATACTTACTTTTTACTAAACCATGAAACTAGGCATTCACCTATGAATTGACAAGTCCCAGAAGTACTTTTTCTATCTAACAAGCTACCCGCATAATCCGCATCTGAATACCCTTTGAGACTAAATGAAGAATCTCTAGGATACCATAACCCTAAGTGTATTATGCCATGCAAATACTTAAATATTCTTTTAACAACATTCAAATGAGATTCTCTAGGAGAGGATTGGAACCTAGCACACATGCAAACACTAAACATGATATTTGGTCTAGAAGCAGTAAGATAAAGTAGAGATATGATCATACCTTGATATCTCTTTTCATCTACCACTTTACCTGATTCATCCTTATCTAATTTGATGGTACTGCTCATTGGAGTTTTAGCTACTTTGCAACCATCCATTTCAAATTTCTTTAGCATTTCCTTTGTATACTTGGCTTGGTTGATGAAGATCTCTTTCTTGGATTACTTGATTTATAGACCGAGAAAGAATTTGAGCTCTCCCATCATGCTCATTTCAAATTTCCTAGTCATACACTTTGTAAAATCCTCACAAAGAGATTCATTAGTAGCATCAAAGATAATATCATCAACGTAGATTTGAACGATTAATGTATCATGCTTGTGGTTTTTGACGAAAAGTGTGGTGTCCACCTTTCCTTTCTCAAAATCATTTTTTAAGAGAAATGAACTAAGCCTTTCATACCAAGCTATTAGAGCTTGTTTCAATCCATATAAGGCTTTGTTCAATTTGAAAACATGGTTTGGAAAATAATGAGACTCAAAACTAGGAGGTTGTTCAACATAGACTTCCTCCTCTATGATGCCATTCAAAAAATCAAATTTCACATCCATTTTAAAAAGTTTAAAATTCATATGACATGCTAATGCTAAGAGAATCCTAATGGCCTTTAATCTTGCAATGAGGGCAAAGGTCTCATCATAATATATTCCTTCCTCTTAGTTGTATCCTTTGGCAACCAATATAGCCTTATTTCTAGTAATGAAACATTGCTCATTTAACTTATTCCTAAACACCCACTTACAACCTATAATTGGGTGTTCTTTAGGCCTAGGGACAAGTTCCCAAACCTTGTTTCTCTCAAATTGATTGAGTTCTTCTTGCATAACAAGTACCCAACTCTCATCATCAAGAGCCTCATCAATTGACTTTGGCTCAAGTTAAGAAACAAATGCAAGATTATTATCTAAAAGTTGAGATCTAGTACTTACACCCTTAGAAGTATCACCAATGATTAAGTCCTTGGGGTGATACTTGGAGAATCTCCAATCTTTAGGTTGATCTGATCTTGGCTCATTTTCTTGTTGATGTTGATGTTGATGTTGGTCTTCGTCTACTCTTGATGAATCACCTTCTTCTTTTTCTTTATCAACTCTCCTTGTAGAATCATCCAATTTCAGCTTTTCAAGATCATCAACAAAAATATCTTTCCCAAGATCAAGTTTACTAAACTCATAAAAAATAACATTCATAGATTCTTCAACTACCATTGTACTTTTGTTAAAGACTCTATATGTTTTACTTATGGTGGAGTAACCTAAGAAGATTCCTTCATTGGTCTTCGAATCAAATTTCCCAAGATTATCCTTGGTATTCAAAATATAGCACTTACATCCAAATACTCTTAGGTATGAAATCTTGGATTTTCTACCATTTCAAAGCTCATAAGAAGTTTTATTGAGAATGAGTCTTTTGAAAACTCTATTTGCAATATAACATAAGGTATTAATGGCTTCAGCCCAAAAGTAATTTGGTAAGGAATACTCATTGAGCATTATTCTAGCCATTTCTACCAAAGTTCTATTTTTTCTCTCTACAACTCTATTTTGTTGTGGTGTTCTAGGAGTTGAAAAATTATGAAATACTCCATTCTCTAAACAATAATTTTCAAATGACCCATTTTGAAATTCCTTTTCATGGTCACTTCTAATAGAAGATATGAAGTAACCTTTTTCATTTTGAACTCTTTTTGCAAAACTTTTGAAAGCACCAAATGAATCATTCTTATGAGTTAGAAAAGATACCCACGTAAACCTAAAGTAGTTATCTATAAGGACTAGTGCATAATGTTTTCCACCTAAGCTAGCACTTCTAGTAGGTCATATTAAGTCTATATGGATAAGTTGAAGTGATCTAGATGTACTTACAACATTTTTGGCTTTGTGAGAGGCATGGTGTTGCTTCCCCATTTGGCATGGACCACATGTATTGTCCTTGGAGAAATTTAGCTTGGGAAGCCCTTCCACTAACTTTCCTTTGGATAAGCTTTGAAGAAGATCCATGCTTGCATGTCCAAGTCTTCTATGCCATAACCAAGCTTCATTGCTCAAAGACATAAGACATTTAAAAGATTGGT
This sequence comes from Omphalea diandra, assembly GCA_949677035.1. Lineage (NCBI taxonomy): Eukaryota > Viridiplantae > Streptophyta > Magnoliopsida > Malpighiales > Euphorbiaceae > Omphalea > Omphalea diandra. The sequence goes on from CATIWR010254091.1 coordinate 16,777, forward strand.
TAACCAAATTGTCTAAGTCAATTGAGTAGGTATTGCCTTTCCTTTCACCTTTGAAAATAACCT
>CATIWR010254104.1:0-18893 GCA_949677035.1 Omphalea diandra
GCACGGACTGCAGCATCATGCTTCAAAATCAGCTGCTCCATGTAAAAGAAGGTTCGCCTATGAGAAACATGCTGTCGCAGTTGGACAGAAGCAACCCACTGATCAGGGTTGGCCTGAACCCTTGTGCAAGAATCACACATAGATTCCTGCTGAACATACTCAACAACATATGATTGTTCTAGTACTGCACCGTTAAGAACCTCTTTTTGAACTCTCAGCCTGACCTTGATCCGCTTGGAGTGCGGCTCAGTCCAAACGAATTCTGCATGTACCAGCCTAACTCCTTTCAACTTCAATCTTTTAATACAAAATGTCATCAGCTCCTTGGATTCTAATTGGGCCTTAACCCAAGTTTTTGGTGGATCCAAATAGGTTTCACACTCAGGGCAATGTTTAATAATTAGATGCTTCTTCAAACCTTCAGTGATATCAACCTCCGCACGCAAACACTTCACACACATATTGGCAGCATTTGGTTGAATAAGAATCCCACATTTACAACATAAAACACTTCCAATGGTTTGACAAACCATAAACATGCCTGCTTCTCCAGCCATGACTGGCAAACATAAGAACAACAATAAGCATAAATATAAATACTTCTTGCAATCGAACAATCATAATACAAGGTTCTAAACACTAAAACAGAGTAGATAACAAACTGAACCAGAGTTACCAGATTCACTATAAACCTTGGGCCATGCTAGGTTCATGGCATGGAATAGGTAAGGAATAGAATAGACAACATTCCTACTCTAAGCTATTCCAAGATTTGGTTCATAATATTGTTCAATTACAATTAGTGATTCATTTAGGAATGAGTCTATTTGACCATAATATCCTTCCATATAAATTCTCTTTACTTATTTAAAATTAAATGTTATATGCTCTAATCCTATTAAATTAAAATAATTAAAATAATCACATCATATAATAAAGTGTAAATGGCCATAATATCCTTCGATATAAAATTCATTGTTTATTAAAAAAAAGGAAATTTTACAATTTTAAAACTCCCATTAAAACAAGTACAATTATAATGATAATAATCAATCCAAAATTATAACCAATATATTTTCTTTTATTTATCAATTATTTTATATATTTTATTTTAAGCGATATATTAGCACTTTTATCACCATGAAGTTACATTTCAATAGGAAAGATTACAAGAAATAATGTTAACAAAAATTTTGAACATTGATCTAAATTTTTTCTCATATTTTTAAACCAAATATAGACAAGAAGCGCATTAAAACTGTTGTATTTAATATGACACAAAAGAAATTCATTTGTTAAACTAGAATCTTCGACTTAACACCAAATCATTCCCAAAAAAACGTATTGAACTGTTCAAGTTGACAAATTACATGTTACAACAAATAAATAACCTAAAAGAATTTCTAAGTTACATTGTATTATGTCGCTAATTTTTTTTTTAAAAAAAGATGGAAATGTGGAACTGACAGTAAACACGAACAAAATTAAAACCTAAAAGAAGTAAGCTATCAAAAATCAACAATTATCATACTTAACTATCCGAAAGTAGAAACTTTAGCTTCAAACAGCTTCAAATAACCAAAATTAACAATTAAAAATAGAATAAGCAGAAGAACCCAACACTGATGAAACCTTCATCACACGGTCAAAATTCAAATGGCCCTAAAAACACGCACGTACGGACAGATTACAGCTACATTCCAACTATTCCAGGCTAACAAAATCATAAGAGGAACTATCAATATTGAATAGCTGAAGAACTAAAATAAAAACCAACCTCAATTGAATCCCTTTTATGGTCAGCAACAAAAACTGATTCCCAGGTCCAAACTTCAAGTAACAGACTTCAATTTCCGAATAATAACTGCTAGGCTTGTGTATTGGACGCCAAGTTATAACTGCCGAAAAAGGAAATTGATAAACTTTATCAAGTAAAGAAAACCAATACAATTGCAAAGCGAATATAAAAGTCATCAACCATCCTTCTAAACAACACGCGCGATCATAAAACAGAGAAGGTACATACAGATGATAAACCCAAAAAATTTTACGGAGTTCCACGCTCCGGGTCGTGCGCCCCAATTTGCGATATCGACCCAAAACAATCGGTCCAAGTACACGAAGGAAATGAAGAAGAACAAGCGGCGTCAACGTTCGGCGGTAGCGACAAAGAATGCACACATCTCCATCTATTTTATTTGCTTTTAAACCCTAACCGACTTTCTAAAATTGGGCCCTTTAAAAAAAATGTTAAATGCTGATGGGCCTTTTTCTTATTTACCTTTAAATTGGGCTGTGAGATTATTCAAATTATTCGCAATTAGTTGGAATTCATGTCCTTAAAAAACTCATTACATTAATCCTCTTTTTTTTTTTTTGGTCAAATAACTCACTACATTAGTCAGCAAACTGAAATACAAATTTAATTTAATATATTTCTTTAAACATTTTTAATTTAATTAAAAAACTTCATAATCATTTGAAAAAAAAAATTATTTATATAAAAATACTGTTTAAAATAATTTTTATTTAAATTTATAAAATAATTTCAAAATAAATATATATATCTAGTAAAAAAATAAAAATTTAATTTTATAAAATTAAAAGTAGGATATATTATTAACTAGAAATATAATTATAAAATAAAATTACTATTAAAATTATATTATTTTTATCAGTTGGTTAACTTTATAAATAGATTCGAATTAAATGACAAAGTTGAAAAAATTAAGTTTAAATATTAATTTTAATTTTAAATTTAAAACTCGAATTAAGTTTAAATTTGAAGTAAAATAAATATATAGAAATTAAGTATAATCAACTTCATTACGGCTCTAGTGTAGATCTTATTTAAACGACAACTTGAACGCGCGAAAAGGGGAGAACCCGAGTTGCGAACGACAGGCCGTAAAGATTGTGGCTAAATGACGAGGGTACAGGCAGAGGGGGTTATGCATGTGTTAGTCTAACAAAGAAGGAATGGACGGACCTCCGGCCAACGATTATTGCTCCGTTTGCCATGGACGCTTCAAGGCCCCTTGCCAGGCCAATTGCACTCACTGGTTTTGCGGTATTTCTTCATTTCACTTTCTTTTACGCACTCCTTTCGCTGCAACCCTAAAACGCAATTATTATGCTTTATTAGGTGATTGTATCATGCTTGTTTGGCATCATGGATCTGCAATTCAGCCATGTAAATGCCCATTATGTCGCCGTCAAATTACATTGTTGGTCCCTGGTGAAGCTGCGCTAAGGGAGCGCCATAACTCTGAAGTTGCTGAAATTCTGCGAAAGGTTGAAACGTATAATCGTCTTTTTGGTGGAAGTACCAATAGTCTCATTCAGGTGTGTGCATTTACATGCTATCATAATCTAAACTGTTATTTCCTAGAATTTTAACTACCTAAAGATTGCGCTTCGATGGAGTTTGTGCCATTAGTTTGCGTAGATTACACAATCGCCGCCTAAATTTTTAGTTTCTTCTCTACCATGTATTATGCATTCTTCTTTGCAGCTCTCGTTGCACACCATGATGTTTTTAGTACTTCCAGTACTAGCTAAAGGGAAGATTAGGATTCTATGTGGTCGAGTTCATTTATTAGGTTTTTTTTTTTTTTCCCCTCCATCTTGGTCGTGACAGGAGACAGGAGTTACAATGTCATTCTAACATATGCATTGCAATCTCTTATTATGCTTTTTGTCTGTGGAATCCAGCTCTTCATGGAGTGCGCAAAATATCTTCTTATATATGAATATGATTTATTTCCAGTAGTATTAACTTACATTTGCCCCACACACACTTACATTCTTAAGTACCAGCGGAATTAGAAAAAAAAAAATGATGAAGGAGAAAACATGACTGATTGGTGGTGTTAGATCATTACATAAGTTTTAATGTGTTTCATTGTTTATGATGAAATTCATATTTGAAACTAATGCTTTAAGCTGATATCTACTTTTGGAACATGTATCCTCTTGTCCACAGAGAATGCAAGACCTTCCATTTCTTCTAAGAAGGTTGTTACAGGAAATGATGGATCCTCAAAGAACACTCCCTCTTGTTATCAGGGCACGTGTTTATATTGCAGTTAAGTAAATAAGCAACTATGCTGTCAGCAATTTCTTTTTTTCCTTGCACTGAAGTTTTTCTTACCTCCAACTTCAAACACATTAATATTTTGACAACTTTTTTTTTTTTTTTTCCAACTTCAAACACATTAATACTTTGACAACCTTTTTTTTTTTTTGACTTACAGTATTTAATGGAAGACCAAACTTATAATATTTGATTCCTGGAATTTTTTTTTTTTTTTGAAGTTGTCATCTTTTATGGATTCATGCCGTTGAACCTTTTTTTTCAGTTCCTCTGCTCATTTTACATGTATGCATGAATTGATTTAACGGGATAAAGTTAAAAACTAACCGGTAATTTTCTTTCTGACCAAAGCAAATTTGGAGCAAAAGAGTTCATGTGTCCTATACCAACTTGTTTAGCATAGTTGTATCAGATTTAGTTGATCAATAAGCTTATATTTAAAATCAACTCCACTGCTTATAAGGTTATCGATCAACTGATCTCCTCAAATTACAAAATAAGGAGGTCAAAAGACAAAAAAAAATTATTGAAAACCTACCTCCGCTTTACTTGGATGCTGGTTTTCACTGGTGTTTGAGAAGATTTAGTTTATGTTAGAAAACTTCAACTGGATTTGTCTTCTACAAGCTCAAAAATTGTAGAGTCGGTTGAGTTGAAGCATAAATAATCATTATCTCATAGGGTCCTTATTTTTATGTGCTTGTTTGTAACATTTTTCTTTTTGGTTTCACATATGTGGAGTAATACTTGAGGTCTAAATGATTTATTCAACTCCAAAACGAGGGAGGATGGATCTTCTGTTATTGGCTACCAAGACCAACAGCAAATACCATTCCAAGTTTCTTGTACCTTATCCCTATGTGGTGATGGGACTCACATGACAGTCTTATTTCTCAGATTTCTCATTCCCACTCTTTCCATTCCAGATAACTTATGAATATTTATTAAAGTCTGATTCATATTCCTGTTCTTAAAGTTATTTAAGGACAATTTTTATTTTGTTTTCTGGTAAGTTGGAAGCTGTAGATAGTAATATTAGTGGTTAGTCAACAGGAGAAACAAATAGCAAGGCTTCGTTTTTAGAAGCTTATATAAAGCATGAAAATCTAGAAATTTGTCAAAATAAAATTTGTGAAAATGTGAACATAATAAATGCAAGTTTTGTTCAAGGTTTTGGCAAGATAGCTCAAATGACATAGAAACTACTAGTATAGCTTAACGAAACTTCTATATACACAGTACCTTATTGTTTCACATTGGCTATTCAAATCAATATAAGCGTAATGGCTATTTAAATAAAAATGCACTTTCTTTTTAGCACCAATGTCTTTGATGTGTACTGAATTCAGTTCTTTTTGCAGTTTTATTCCCTTTTTCTTCTTAAGTTCACAACTTATAGTCAGGGTGGTGTAGCTTGGCTGATATGGCAGTGTCAAGAAGAAATGATAATAGGAGTGCAAATGATCAAAGTATTCAGTCATCTCTAAGGAAAATGTTGTCATGTTTTTGAACCGTAATCGGATGTGATGTGATAGTTGGTTGTGAGGAACTATAGACATGTTATTTGAGATTCCAACTTCTTGTGATAGTGAAGACATGTGGTTGGTATAATCACATGGAATTTTTATTTTGGATACTGGGATGCATTTTAGTAATTTTGTATGGAGGACCTAATCCAAAAATATATATTGTTTGCCATTCTTCTCTTCCACAAGGCATACAAAGCTGAATATGGCCTAATTCTTAATGTGACAAAGATCAAGTCTAGCATCAAAAGTAAATTCAGTTGAGTGCCATAAGCAAGATAGCTATATTGGAACGTCGTATTCAGTTTTAATGTTTTGTTTAGGAACTATTGAATTGTAATTTACTCTTTTGGATGGGAGAAACGCATCCAAATCTGCAAATGTTTAACTTTTTGGACAAAATGCTTATCTTCCATTCTCCAAAATGTTATGCATTTGATATGTTGATTAACTCCTGGTTCTGCACTTGCTTATTTCTATAGATGGAAATTCTTACTCTTTTCCCTGTGCACAGGTGATACTGAGTGTTATCTACATTCTCAGCCCTGTAGATATTATCCCAGAAGGTGACTCCTTTGTGTAATTTGTTCCATTGAATTATTTGGTTTGCCTTTTCATAAATCAAGGTAATTTGACCAACTAATGGGTCATTGGCTGCAGGAATTTTGGGTATAGTTGGCCTCTTGGATGATTTCCTCATAGGACTTATCTGCTTTCTTCATGTTGCTGCCATCTATCGGTCGGTCCTATATTACCGTCATGGAGGTTCTTGAGCTCTGCTGGAGCCATTATATACATAAGCTGCAAATAGAGTCCATAAGTTCTCATGATAAAACTAAACATGACTTTACTTGCGGAAAGATACATACTTTTGTGAATTTTTTTTTTTCTTTCTTTGTTAAATAATATGCTAGTATTAGTTCGCACGTATTGAATCACTAGTGCAGTAGTAGTAGTAGTGGCTGTAATTGTTTTAATTTTGATTGTAGGTCTAGACGCTGTACCAATATGCAAATAAGTACTTTATGGATTGCAAGGAATAAACCCTGAATCGGTGATTGCGTTTGGGACGGAAGTCCAAAGAGCTTCTCCACTAAGATGTACTTAGCAAAGAGCTTTCTTATCAGTAATGAGGCTGCTAATCCTTAATGGAGTCGCCACTGCGGATATCCATAATTCGCGGCTCATTTATCAATGGAATTTCACTTGCTATTATTTGACTGTTTTCAGTCACAAAGAGATCGAAGAGGTTAGGGTTATACATTATAAAATCTCAAAAAAGCACGGAATGGTCGTTCATTAAGGATCAAATGATTTTGGGATCATATATTAGTAAAATCCCCTGAATGCAATTAAAGGAGTCACCATCCAACTTTAATCGTAAATCAAGATATCGGGAGAAGGTAGTCACTATCCAATTTGATCTTAGATGCCCAACTCGTTTTCATTTCATCAGAGAAAAGTTGGTACGGCCTGGAAATGTGTTTAGACACCTCAATCATCTGAATATCGATTCAGCCTTAGATTTGTTTCTAATTACAGCTTCTGCATGTAAATTTTCCTTACTTATCCTCTCAAGTCATCTATTTAATCACACATCAACCATAGCAAGACAGGGCAAGCAAATAATTACAACTCGAAGGCGAGGGCTATATAGGCAAATTAGAGGTTTAACATGCCATGATAATACTGCAATTGGATAGCAAACATCTTGAACTGCGAAAGAAACACGAGGCTTGATAGGTTAGTAACAGGCCAAAAGGAAAGAAGAGGCCAATTATAATTACTGTCTATACAGATTAATATGATATTTGCACCATATCTAAGGAGGGTTATACAGACCAGGAAGGGTCCGTGCAGACTTCTCGATCGAAGGAATAGAGAACTACTCACCTAGAAAGAGGAAATGCCATGCTATCCCATCAATCAAACAGAAGACATAAAATTAAGATAAGTAGTGTGTGATAAAATTAAGTAAAGTAGTGTGTGATTGTGAGCACACATAAATTGGAGTATTTAATCATAAAAACATAGACATGAACAGATTACTGCGATAAAGGAGAGGTCTGGACAACCATGAGAGATGTTTGTATAGACCCTTTCAAGTATCTGCTTAAACCTAACCAAGGTGGTTGGACAAACACTTAAACCTGGAAGACATGAAAAAAGAGAGGGGTAGAAGAAGGGGAGGTTTCACTTGGACCTGAACAAGAAAGGTGACTTTACATACATAAATATGGTCTTACCAGACTTCCTCAAAGGTCTATCCAAATTAACCAGGCACCAGGTAGAATGAAAAAATTCAAAGACCTAAGACATGCAACATATAGCTTTCAGGCTTGGTAAGATATTCCTCATACGAACATTAACAGATATAATGCAGATCTTCCCCTTCAGAAGAAGAATCATTTATACTATCATTCTATATTTGCTATTTAATGTCCAATTATGTGGGGTTCTGGCAGGACAGGGATTAACAGCAGAGGGGCAAAGAAAATTGGCATCCTTGCGAATTTTTACACCAACACTCTATTCCTAGCTTGCTTTGTATTTTTCTTATCCTTGTTTCACAAAAATTTTCTTAGAAAAAATTTTAAAAAATTAATATTTTCATTTTCAATGTATTTTCCTGTTATGAAACAATAAATAATATAAATATAAAGTGTTTGTAATCTAAATATTATTATAATCTTATAACTTATAAAAATTAATATTTTTATAATATATTTCAAGCATTAGAAAATATGTTGTTTCAAAAATATTTTCTTTTCTTTAAAAAATATTTTTCATAAATAAATTATTTTCGATTAAACAAATGAAGGCAAGTCAGCATTTAGAAAAAAAAAAAATATTCAACAACATATTTTCTAATCACATAAGAAATCAAATTGATTTTTTGAACTTTAACTATCCTTATGTTTAATTTTAAAAATTTGATCATAGAAGAAATTAAATCACTTTCTAAACTGTATATATCCTTAAAAAAAATCATGTTTATTAACTATCACTTCTCAACTTACCACTAGAACTACCAAATGACCAATAATGATTGTCAAACATTTACCATTTGAATGAATTTTCTTTTTTCTTTTTTACATTTCAATAATAAATGATGAATATCTAAAGTTTTTAATATTTCAAATATTTTTTTGACAATAAATAAAAAAAATAATATTTGCTTCCAAAAGCAATTATTTTCAGTATTTCTACAAAAAGACAAATAAGTTATCACCAGACGTGAAGTTATACCACTAAAATTAACTGATACGCGTTCATGGCATGAGACAAAATCAATTAGTATTATTTACAGCTGCATTTCCGATGCATAGATGGGACACTGTCCATTGGTAGTGGTTGTAACCGTACATTTCTTATAAATTTGTAATAAAACATAATTACAGATCTTTTTCATAGTTACATATTCTTAAGCAACTCTTGGTACCATGCTCCATGAACATTGCGTGAAACAGTAGCCACAACAATCAGAATTTCAGCAGCCTCCATCACCCTATCTGCAAGAAGTGCTGCTCCCACACGCTGAAGAGCTGCGCCCACCAATTGCTTTCCTTTGTACCCACTTCCTCCAAAAACAGCCCCTCTCAGAGCTAGATAAACACAGCGAGACACTCTCAGAAATATAGGATCCTCAGCTTGCAAGCTCTTTCCCAACATGTTTTCGATAAACTTTTTCCTAGATTGGAGCTTTTCAGTATCTAAAACATGGGCACCACTTTCTAGTAAACCACTTATTGTAGCAGCTATTTCTGATATACCTACATCTTCAACCTTGTCTAACAATTCAGAGAGTTGCTTGACACACTCGGCAGATATCTTTTCCATGTCAAGGGAGTTGGTCACTGACTTCTCAGTCATAATCATTTGCCGAAGGATCAACATGCTGGGAATAGAACATTAAATTACATTTAGTTTCAACATATAACAAACATGCACAAATAGATTATTTACTTGATATTATTTTATTCATTAGGCATGGGGAGAAGTGAAGAAGGGAATAAGCACTAGTTCATATATTCACCAACCTGGTTGAGATAACAATGATTTTCTGATGTTGTGACTGGACAGCTCTCAGCCTGAACAGATTATGTTTAAGAGTTTCAGGCAGAGCTTCAAGTGTCAGTCCTCCTACCCCACTTACAAGCTTCAATATGCCAAGCCTTAACAATTTGTCAACCCTTTCTCCTTTGCTTTCCAGTTGGTTGAATCCTGAAAGTCGCACATAAGTAAATTCAATATGCAATCTTAAAATGATAGAAGAGTGCTAAAAAGTCAGTAATCAAACCTGTAGCTGGAGACCCAATTTTTGATACCACAGAAAAGGTGCCTCCAGTTCGAAGAGTTGTTGGGAGTGGCACTTGGGAAGACTCTATGTTACTAGCTACAGCAGATAGAGAATCCTGGTGTTCCTCCCACTCTTGCTCTGCAACTGGATGCACAGATGAAAACCACAACCTTGTTAATGTTAGAGAGGATGAAGCATCAGTTGGCGGCCCATATTGATTTGCAAATGCTCTTCTCAGATATTCCAGACCAGCAGGCCCCTTGATGAGTGGTTCAAGAAATCTAATATGAGCTTTGGTAATCTCTTGCTTAAGCATCTGTCAACAAACAACCACCGTACTTTATGAAGGATAGGATAGGAGAGAAGGAGAAGAAATTGTTAAAATGAGAGTATGTGATCCATTTTAGGATAAAACTATACGGTATTTTTCGCACAGAAAAAAAAAAAATATTTCTTTTGTTTGACAAATCCACAAATAAATTAAAGAAAGCAAGGTTGACTCCAGTACAAAAGGATGGAAGCAGATGTTAAAAGTAGAAGTCCTTCAATATCATGTATTCCCTTCATCCTAAAAAAGTTATTTACTTTTCCTTTTTGAAATGTCCCAAAATACATACCCACTTTCATTCATTATAATCAAATTTTCTAATTTATCCTCATTAATCATTAAATAAGTACAGTACATCTATTTTCTCATAAATATAATTAAAAATATAAATGGAAAAATATACTACAAATCATGAATTAGCAAAGCATTAAATATATTTTTTTAAACAATGTGAAAAATAGTAGATGACATCTTTTTAAAACAAGAGTATATTCTAAGCGAAAAGCATGCCACTAACAATATGGATGTTCTATTAACAACCTATGGACATGATTAAATAGTGTCCTTAAGAGAGGAGTATATTCCAAGCGAAAAGCATGCCACTGATGATATGGATGTTCTATTAACAACCTACGGACATCATTAAATAACGTCCTTAATTTGCATGGGCAAATAGCATACTTAGTCTTCACAAAATAGTAACTCTATTAAAAGAATTGTTGGCGATGTTTCACGTGCTTTCTTTGTGTAACTCAAATAATAGTTGATCAAGATCCTCAATGCGAGACTTTAAACCAAACATAATCATGCTATCCAAAGTATGAATTTCATCAACTGGTATATTAGCTCTATTTTAAGCTCAAACAACAATTTCTAGGTGCACTTTTATAAACTTGAGATTCTCTCATTTCTATCAAGAAATCCCACAATATAGAGAACTGCTTAATAGCACACGGTAGTTAAATCAAATTGTGATAGCTCTTTGCACTATGCTCAAAACCCTCTTTTTAGTCCAGCGAAGAATCTGTGAGCATGAGAATCCAATATTCTTGCAGTGTTTTAAGCGCTGCTTTGCTAAGTTAGTGGATAATTTTGAAGAGGGGTTTCTATGGTCACGACAGATCTCATTTACAAGAGCCTTCCAGTTAGGTAAGAATGCAATCACAGAAATGGATGCACTTCCATTAACCTTCAAGCACATGAAACATCCTAGGCAGATTCTGCTAAACATCAACAACATGGAATTGAGCGGCAACACTTGTAACCAAGCTCAAACTTTAAACAGAACAAGGAAAAAAGGAGGGGATGCCATCTAAAAGTATAATCTTGAACAAGTCCAACAATTCACAAAGAGTATTCGAGGATATGCAAGGTAATGGGAAGAAAGAGAGAGAGGAAAATATGTATTAGTTGTTCAACAGTGATTACTGCACTGAAAAATAAGATTTTTATCAGGCTTTATGACCTATATGATATCTTTCATATTTTGGGATTCAAAGTTTCAAATGCATATAATGCTATGCATCATAAATGAAAATTAACAACTTTTCATGTTCCATAGCCTAATAACTACATATTGCAACTTCAGAAGTGCAGTTGTGAAAGACTTGTTACCAGACACGCACCTGAATCTCCTGCAGGACAAAGCGCAGTCCTTTAATCACTAAGAGGGGAAAGGAGGCATTTGATTCATCTCTAGCTTTAGACATCTCCCTTAGGTCTTTCAATAATTTATTATGGGAGCTCCTCATTTCCTCATCATTTGCTGGGGCAGAAAGTTTCTGCAGGGTGACAAATGCAAACTCTAGGATTTTCCCCAGGTAATCCATATCTAAAGTTCCTGACTTCAGCACCTTTAAGTTAAAGAAACATTTGTCAAGATATAATATGAATACTTCAGCACACAATAATTTATGGATGCAGATGGGTAAGAGTTTTAGGCTTTTGACTACCTCTGAGAGAATATCAACATCAATAGTCTCCATAATCTCCTGTCTCCAAGTCTGAGGAGACATCTCACACAGCTCATTCCTGACTTCCTTCATGAGTTTAAGAATCCAACTAAAATCAGGTTTATCCTGTTTAATAGATTCCGTAATACTATCCCAGAAAGCCCTTTCCATTGTCATTTTTACTTTTGCCTGCATGATAATGAATGAAGCAAGCACTTAAAAGAATTCGTACACTAACTATTTTCAGCTAACTAGCAAATCATATGCTTGAAGAATGTGAAAGAAAAAGCATGATGAAACATAAGTTCTGAGGATTTCTTCTCAAATCCACAGGCTAGCAAATTCCTAAATGATTAACCAAGACAATTTTGAATAGATAGAGCATTACAAACCAAGCAAGTACTTATGAGGACTTCTAACTCTATCTCAAAAGCTAGCATATAACTGAATAACTTAAAAGTAATTTTGAGAAAACAAAGCAATGATCCAGATTGGCTTACAAACCTCAATACTGTTCTCATCTTTATCGATAGCTTTAAGACTATCAGCAAATTGACGACGATGTTCATGAATAATTTCACTCACAAGTAATTCATTTTCACTGACCAACATTGGATCAGAACTCTGATGGCCATCAGTGATACTTTTGGGAGAAGAAAAAACAGTTTCTTTTCCCGGGGAAGAATAATCTGTCACAACCAACGAGTCAACTCTGCCACTTGGCCCTTGACAGCCATCCGCTGAATTACTTGTCTCAGCAGAGATGGAAACCGGATACCCCTTCGATGAATCAGGTTGACAAGAAGGTGCAATTTGAGCAATAGGAAACTTCAGAGTCCCAGATATGTTGCCTCCAATAGATTTTGACCGTATGTCAGCAAGAGCAAATTCCATATGTTTAAGTCCAGCTGTACCACTAAGCTGTAGCAATTTTTCCCTTAGATGTTTCTGTTCATCCAAAACCTAACAAGACCAAAATCATTGTTGAATATGTTAGCCTAAGGGAAAAGTTCTTTAACCATTTGCTTTATATCTTGGGCAAGTTAAGTATCATACTTGCTTTTTGATAGCCTCAATATCATGAGCCAGACCTCCACCATCTCCTAAATCCAGGTGGCTAGTTTGCAACATAGAAATCTCAAGTTGGCAAGCAGCTGTCACTAAATCCTCTTCTAACAATTTAGCATCCTTTAGCTTCCATGATACAAAGTGGTGCAGATAAGTGCACCATGCTTTATCAAAAGCGTCCAACTGAGATCTGAAAGTCTTTTGACTTGAGTCTATTTTCTCTTGTGAAGTTTCAATGGGGCCATCTACAATAATCTTGACCAACAACTCAAACTCTCGAATGAAGTTAATTGCAGAATCAGCTAGAGTAATCTCACATTCACCCTGAACATTGAAAATAGCATCTGGTTGTCCTATTATCATGTAAGCACATAACACAACTTTGACCGGATACCTTGATAATTTTATTGGTGTCTGAGCTTCACCTTTGGTAGAGTCGGTAGTTCTTCCTCTACTCTGGGTGGTGTTGCTAGAACTAACCTTATGATTTGGGATAGCAATGAGCCTAAGAAGGTGATCAATGTTAGCCAGACTAGATTGACTACCCTTAACCAGCTTTGAGAGTCTGAAGCGACTCTCTAGACGGTCAACTAAAGCTTTCACAGTCTTGATGGCTGTTGCTGACTTGATACATAGAGCAAGCTGGTCAAATGGCATTGATTTAACAGATTCCGCATTAATCTCTAAGGACACATAAGATTTTGCCAAAGAGAAAGTAGTTTTCCTTAAATTTACAAAGCACCTCCAGTACCTATTGAATTCCCAGGAAAACACAATTACATGACACATCAGAACAGAAGTCCACTGAATCATTTTCAAATAGCTAGCCAATTTCTCATGTACAAACATTTAGTGTATCTGTTTTGTGAATTTATGTTGATTGAATGTGACCAAGGAATGAATGTCATACCTTATACAGTTGAGAGCCTATCGACAAAGCTTGGAGAAAAGAGAAACAAGAAGGAAAAGTCCCCAAGAACAAATGCATCACATATTTACCTTGCTAACTTTCTCAAAAGGTACTCCTGCTCATGAATCATATTTGAGTTGGCATGTAGATGACTAATCAAGTTTCTTCTCTGCCTCAAATATTCTGCCCTTTGTCTATTAGCCTATGTGTGATCAAATTAAATCTCATCAAAAAAATAAAAAGACAATCATCCAAAATAATGGGAGAGAAATGATTTTTTTGATAACGATGCGACTTCAACTGCTAACATACCCTTTTGAGTCGATCTTCCAATTGGTCCTTTATTTGTTTTCTGGCATACTCTCTTTGGCTATAGACAGATTGAGCTTTCCGCTGTGCCTGCAGTACTCTTGTGTGGGCTCTCCTTCTCTCTGCTTCCAGCAGTCCCAGCCGTTTTCTCTCAGCAGCAGCACGTTTTTGGTATATTGCAGCACGGACACGCTCTTTGTACTTGTTCTCCTGAGATATTTTTCGCATCATTGACAGAGCAGCTCGCTCTCTCTTGGAAGCTCTCCTTTGCATATAAGCTTTAAGAAGGACTGTTCGCTTTGCCTCTGCTTGCTGAACCCGTGATTCAATTTTAATGCCAAGCTTATTACGCTCCTTTTCAAAACGTCTCTCTGCTCCACTTTTAGCTGCTTGTCGCAACTCATCCAGCCTTGCCAGGCGCATTTGCACACTAGAAAGAATGTTTAACCTATGTATTTTATGGAAAATAAAAAGTTAATGTTATGTTGAATGGTGAACAGACATATAACCACAATTCAAGAATTTAATCATGGTCAAACTTACAGCTGGATTCGACACTCCACTAATAACACACATTAATATTGTTAGACAAAGTCCAAAACCAAATAGTACATCACAAATTTCCAACTTCTATGGTTTACACAAGTGAACTTTTTATTATTTATGCATATGAAGTTCAGAATCATTGAGAGCATAAGTATACACTAAATCAGTTTGTTGTGATTTCTGAAGCTTAAATTAGCCATTACTAGGAGCAGATCAATATGAAGAAACTTATCCAGCACTAAACCAATATTAACACTTTACAGTTGTACTATAAATCCATCCATATGATCGTCATCATGCCTGGGAGATTACACCACGTCCACCCTGTATACAAATCATTCTCTTCAAAAGACTGAGTATAGTCTCCTAAATCTTATCTGCTCTCTGTCATATATCCATTTCATCCTCTCCATTAACTTCAGGTTTCCCTCGTTACACCAGCGTCTTTATATTGTGGAAAATTCCATACTTCAAACTTATTCTCATAGAAATTGACAATTATAAATGTACTAAAGCAAACAGAGGCACTGAGACTAGTTTGAGAGCAACATGTAAGCCACAGAAGTGGAATAGGATGGATGCCTTTCAGAAAAATCGGGATTTAATAATTAATTTCAAAGTACTATTTAATTACTTCCACAGCAATTTCAATTTTCAAAAGTTTCAATTCCAGGCTATCAAGCTCAATGTAAGACCTCTATACTTCAGTAATGAACATTATGCATGTAAAAGAATTTGTTAGTGCTGCTATTTTTAGCCCCCATTCTTTAATTCAGATAGAAAAATAAAATAAAATTATTAACCATTTCAACCTTTATGCAAAGGCTGTTAATCATGCAACTCTTTAAAATTTGCACTTGTCTGCTGCTTATATTTTACACCAAAAACAATTACATCTCAAGTCTCTATACCAGCCAGCTAGCCCCAAGTTCTTATGCTCACCCAGAGCCCAATCCTAGCTCAAAACCCTAAATTTAAGATTGTTTAGATTTTCTTTCTGCTTTTTCTCACTTTGGCAAGTTAATTTCAGAATCATTTCGATGGTGACATCAAAATCTCATATTTTTATTGTCATTTTGCTTTTTATTTAAGTTGATTGACAATTGAGTAGATCCTGACCATAATATCTTCAATTTGCACATCTATACGTGCATATTAATTGCATTTACCATAAATGTTAAGATTTTTTTTTTTAAAAAAAGTGTTATCAAAACAAGGTAAAAAAAAAAATGCTAAATATTTTAATTTTAAGTGCTTAATATAGTTATCAAACATCTCTTTACTCAGGTCTTACCACAAGATCATGAGAATACTCATTTAGGGAAGGAAAAAAAAAATGAAAAAAACACAAAATGACGCTGCGCATCCATAATTGACACAACATTCGAAAATCAAGCAAATGGTACAAATATTAAACTATCATCTACTCCATTTGTTTGCTTTCCAATCCCATTCTATTCAATGTTGTGAAAAAAAATCCATATACACATAATAAGTTTTGAAGAAACAAAATTATAATTCTTGTTTCAATTACCGTTTATGCTCAGCAGCATTCAGTCTTGCTTCGAGTCGCTGAGCAAGATCTCCCTCCAGTGGAGGACTTTTTGACTTGGGCTTTGCTTTGCTTGACAGTAATTCATAGAATTGCTACGCAACCAAGCAACACAACATACAAAACCATTCTCCATCAGACCTTCAAATGGAAATTACGATAACACTGAGATACCAGGCAAATGTACCTGTCGACGAAGATCGGCCTCTTTAAGCTTAGCTTCGATGTGCTCAGCAGATAGAGGGGTTTTAGGCTCCGCAAGCAAACGTTGTCTCAATCTTCGTGGAAGTGATTTCCTCGGAGGCGAGAGAGAAGACGGTGTAGTTTCGTCATCGTTAGCCGGGAAATTCAACGCCACTCCTACCATTCTGCTCGCTTCTGTTATTTTAATAAGAAAAATGCATGGATCGCGCGACTTAGAAATGTCGATTTGCCTCTGCTGATATAGTTGCCATCCCTGTTACACTCTAGAACCTTCTCTTTTTCTCTTAAGACAGGATGTTCCATCCGATTCACTATTGTACATAGTGACGAGATAATGACTGCTGAAACGTTGGGCCCAACAATTTTCGGGCCTTCTTTCCCGACCACCATACTTCATGGTCCGTGTCCAAAAATGTTCATATTTGGATTTTGCCATTTATCTTTCACACATGTTATATATATATTTATTGTTTTATAAATAAATATTCATTAATTAACTATAAACAAAATAATCATCAACTACAATTTTTTATTTTTATCATTTTATTAAATAATATTTCATTGATATTTATATTTTTTTAATCTAATGCAATGAATATAACCATATTTTATTAATATTTTATCATTTCTAATTTTCATATTTATTATTTTTCATATAATATTATATACGAGTTAATTTGTCTATTAAAAATATATAACCATTTTCACAAAATTTGATATTGATTGTTTGTTACTTGATATCTTGAATTTTTTATTCAATTACAGTTTATTGTTGTGCAACAATTCTCTGATTATTTCTCTTTTATTGCAAAATTTTGAATAGTTATTCATTCTAGTGTACTTTTTATTCATATTCATTGATTATTATAAAAATATTTATTATTTATATAAATGATGTTTATTATCTATAATATTAATGTTCATTATTTTTTTATGTAATATTGAAAGAGTCAATTTGTTCATTGCAAACATATAACATTTTTTCATAAAACTTGATATTCATTATTTAGTACTTGGATGTTCATTTTTTGTAAGTATAATATTCATCATCTTTAATTTTCATGTTCATTATTTTTTGTGTAATGTTATACATGAGTTAATTTATCCATTAAAAACATATAATTTTTTTTTTATAAATTTTGATTTTCATTATTTATAAGCACAATATTTATCATTTTTATTTTTATATTATTTATTTTCATGTAATATTCTATCTGAATTAATTTGTTCATTAAAAACGTATAATCTTATTTCATCAAAATTCTTTGTTTATTGGTGAATATTTGAATGTTCATTATCTATTTGCATAATATTTATCCTATCTAGTTTCATATTCATTATGAAAAAAAATATTCACTATTTAAATTTAAAATATTCATCACCTAAAATTGTTCATTCGTTGATTCTAAAATAGTCATCACCCAAAATTGTTCATTAATTGATTCTAAAATATTCATCATCTAGAAAAATATTCATTAGTTCATTTTAAAATGTGTATTATTTTTGCATATGTGTAGAGCGTGGGCTACATTTAACATTATGATATAGAGTGCATGATATAAAAACCGTTGTTAAGTAGGCCTAATTTCATAATCCGATAAAGGAAAATAAATATAATTTCTATTCTTTTAATAGAATTTACAAAAAAAAATTTCACTTTCAAAGATTTTCTCAATCATATCGACTCAATTTAGATATTATATGATTGCGATTTTAATAAAAATTAAAATTTGCAAGAGGAGATTATTCTTGAAAACAAGGCAAAATAGAGAAAAGAGGTTTTTGGCATTCAAACAATAAAAAGACCAACAAGACAAGAAAAAAACCCATAACAAAAAAAAAATGTCAATAAAATGAGGCTAGAAATAGGAAGAGATTAAGAAGGGTGTATTGGATTAAGGTAATTATAAAGGCTTATAAATATGTTAAAAAATTTTATAAAAACCAAAGTTGCTTAATTACAAATTTTTATAAAGTTAACTAGTATTTAAAAAATTACTAACTTTTAAAAGTAATAGAATTTTGCATTTTTTTGAGTTTTTAGGTGACAGTATAAATAAAATATCTAAAAATATTATTTCACTTTTTCTTAAGATTTTGAT
>CATIWR010254113.1:0-10725 GCA_949677035.1 Omphalea diandra
TTTATTTTAATGACAAAAATACCCTGTGCTTTTCTTCTCCATTTTCCTTTTCTCCATCTAAGTTCCTCTCCCTCCTCTTCTTCCCATACAAGCAAAATACGAATACCTTTCACTTGTTCTAAAGACAGTCCCAGCCATCTCCAATAGGATCTTCAATAATTCTAAAGAGACAATCTAGGCCTCCTTAAGAGGCGTTTTCATAGACCGCTTACAAAGACCTCTAACTATTAAAAATGCATCTCTGCACAATGGAAAAACTGAAGAAGCGAGACAACACCATATCAGCTTTAAAGAGAAAGCAAGAACCACTGAAAAAGGTTGTTTCGTATAAGAATTTGACGGCAACCAACAAAGCAACTCATGCTCCTGGCGATTGAGGGGCCAGATTCCTTCTAATGAGTCTCATTATCTTTGAAACTAGCATGAGTGAAGGAAGTCAACAAAGAGAGATAGTTCCGATCAAGCTGTCTCTCTTACTTTTGAGTAGGAATAAGCTTCTAGATCCCATGTTGGAGGGACTACTCGCCTTCTAATAATTCCCAATCTGAACCTCCAAATCCTCACCTCTCTCCACTTCCCCATCAGGCAATTCCTCTTTCCTCCCCTCCAACGCCATATTATACATGTTAATCTCCCAATACTTAACATCGAACATATCCTCATTTGTCGAGTCCAACAAATCTTCAGGATTAGTAGTCATTGACTCGTCGACATCTGATTTCTCAACCGGTTCCATTAATTTCGCTACTACGATGGGTTGAATCGTAACTGTTGATGAGTCCACCTCCATTCTTCGAAACACAATCAGCAACA
Source organism: Omphalea diandra (assembly GCA_949677035.1). Taxonomy (NCBI): domain Eukaryota; kingdom Viridiplantae; phylum Streptophyta; class Magnoliopsida; order Malpighiales; family Euphorbiaceae; genus Omphalea; species Omphalea diandra. The sequence goes on from CATIWR010254113.1 coordinate 814, forward strand.
TTTGGACCAACGACGTTTTGGTTTCTTGGGTTTTGCTTGGAATTGGAGGTGCTTATCTCCAAGTCCAGGTTTTTTAATATGTTTATTGTGCTTGGTGTTGCAACGAAAGAGGAAGAAATTGAATAGTTTTTTTTTTTTTTTTTTTTTGTAATACATCGGAGTAAAAAAGAATAAATTGGAAGTAGGAAATTTCTGACGTCTTCTTAGTTCTTGAATTCAAATGGGATGATGGGTTTTACAGCGTTCATGAAGGTCTTTATATCAAATTTCTTCACAAACTGTTTTTCTTTTTTAACATCTTTTAAAGGGATTCTGATTTCTTTGCTTCATTTCAGATGGGTTCTCCATGATTTGGATCCGAAAGTGGAAACCTCTTATCTTATTTTTTTTTTCATTAGTTTACTAGTAGTATTTTGATTTTATGGATGGTGATGATGTTGGTTTTGGTGTTTTAAGGGTTGAGATTTGATTGATGACGCTGGCTTTGGTGGTTTGGAAAATAAGGTGAAAGTAATTGAAAGTATGGTATAAAATAAAAATTTGAGATGAAAATAAAGATATTATTGATATTTTAGAAGAATTTAACAGAAAAAATTGATGGAGGGACTTATTAGTGTAATAGAGAGTTTATAATATAATTTTAAAAATTAAAAAAATAACTTAATTAAATATATTAAATATAAGAGAGTTTCTAACAATTATCTCTTAAAACTTTCACAAACAATAATTTAAACAATTATAGTTTAGTTATTTGTTACTTTTTATCAACGATATTTCTTTTTTTATATGAGTTTTAAAATCATATAATATTTTTAATAGTATCAAGTTTACTGCATGAATAATCTTTTTTTTTCAATTCTAAATCGATATTAAATTTCTAATTATGTGCACATTGATATTCATGTTTACTTATTGTTTTTTTATACTTTAACTCATATGTTTTACATTATTAGTAATTAATCTAATTATGTTATTTTATATTATATATTTTACATAATTATAAATAATTAAAATATCATAATAATATTTCTATTTATAAATTTATTTAAAAATTTTAATATATAATAAATTATACTTTTATAAAAGAAAAACTCCTTTGTAAATCACATTTTTAATATAAATTTGTGATTTGTCATTGATTAGTTTTTATTTAATTTTAGAAAATTTTTGAATTTAGATCATATTTATCTTAATCTTCAAAGTAAAGTAACACTAATTTTAAAATATAAATATCTTTATCTGTTATTTTAGTTATTTTAAATAATCACAAGTTTTAAAATTTCAAATAATATTCATTACTCTAGTTATTTCAAATAATCACAAATTTTAGAATTTAAATATTAATTTAATTGATAAAGAAATATTATTCATATAATATTTTTCTATAACTTTTTATGTTCTAGAAATTTTTTTTCAAATTAGCTACTTTTATATACAATGTAGAAATATAGATAGTATAGATTTATCATTGATTAGCTTATTTTTTGTTTAATTTAAATATTTTTTGAAGTATGTATTTATATAAAATATATAAATATAAAAATTCAATATTGATATCGAATTCAGCTATTTAACCATAGTAAAACATAAAGTTATATATAACTTAGAGTTAAAGTATATCAATAGAAATATGTTAAATATATTTTTTTAATTATTGCAGTGAGAGATTTTTAGACTTTGATCCAATGTAGTAAATTCATAAGAAATTATCTTTTTTAATAAATTTAAAATAATAAGAGAAAAAACACATTTTGTTAATATGTACGTTATATTGATAAGATGCGTGGGTAGAGGGCAAATTATATCATGAATCTCTATCCATACAATGATATGGATCATGGTTCATGACACGTGCAACAAACAAAAGAAAAACGTGTGTCTAAAAATTTTTTTGCATATTTTATTTTTGTCCTATAATGCACAACTTTCTCTTTTTTTTTTTTATTGTTTAATTTTTTTCTTTTGTTATAAATGACATTTTTATTCTTATAAAAACTAATTTAGAAACATATAATTTGTTTAAACTAATGAATATTTATTTTATGTCATATAATATTAAAATATGATTTAGAAATTATGAAATATGAATAATGAATCTAATTATAATAAATAGTAGTTAGTGATGAAAGAAAACAAGTTCATTTGTAATGAACTTATAAAAGATAAGTTTATTTGTAATAGATCTAGAGTTCATTTGTAATAAACGAAGAATTCATTTGTAATAAACTTATATATAAACTCTAATGAACTTGTAAGCAAATATTAATGAATTTAAAGTTCATTTTTAATAAATTTGTAGGTAAATTTTAATGAATATATAGACAAATACTAATAAAATTATAAACAAATAATAATGAACCTAGAATTCATTTCTAATAAATCTATAGGTATGTTCTAATGATTTTGTGGATAAATAATAATGAATTTGTAAGTAAATATTAACATACATATAGTATTTGACTAATGAACATATATCTTGATAACATATAGTTAAATATTTTGATATTATTAATTTTTTAATATTAAAATTGATAAACACTATAAAATTTATATATTAAATATAAAATATATTGTAATTAATTATAAATTATTATATTATTTTTATTTTTAATTGAAGATTTTAATACAATTATATTTTCTTATTATTATATTATTTTTTAAAATTTTAGTTATATTTTGATATTATATATAACATAAAATAATTTATATGTATCTAAATTGATTTTTGTGGAATAAAAATTTTATTTATTAGAAAAAAGATAAAATAAGATAAGAAATAAAAGAATAGTATTAATAATAATGATAGAAAATTTAATAGTCCTCGAAATAGTATCATAATTTCATTGTTGAAATAGTAGACCTTATAAGAATTTGTTCGGCAATAAATTAGAATTTAAGAGGTGGGGGGCACAAATTTTTTTTTTTAATCATGCATGATAGATTTCTTGTCCATATTACTATATGGACAGGCTCCATAATATAAAAACCCATTGGAATGAATTTAGATTGAATGGATAATAAACAGGTATATGGATGGTATACAATCCAGCCCATTTTGACTTAACCCATACCCAAATCTCCAACTTTGCCTCCTGTATGCTTAATGATGTCTGGGCCAAAACCCATACCCGAATTAACTATCTATATGATGAGCTAATGAATGGGCTACCGTGATTGCTTCTTTTCTCCCATGGCCAAAATCCACACATCTTCTCCTAAAAGCCCAACAAAATCATTTAAGTCCTATTTTATGTGCCAGAATCCAAACGTCTTCTGCTAAAAGCCCAACAAAATTATTAATGATACACCAGTGCCATTCAAGCCAATCCACTACCACCCTATTACCACACTCAGCTTCTATGTCTCATATTCCACCCTCGAAAACCACTTGTAGCGCCCAGCAAAGTGCCAAAACAAAATCTCTGCTATAATAATGGCACCAGCACGTGACCTTCGTTTTGCGCCAGTCATCAGAACTGCACTGCACAAGAATCATTTCTAACTACAAAACCAATACCCACATCTGTATTTTATTTCCTTTTTACCTCTGCTAAGCAGCTTCCAAACTTGTGTTTCGGTTTGTGGGGAGACAACTACACTCTTCGCTGATGAGAATCCTGAAATTCTAACAAAAGATTGAGTGCCTTATCATCAATGATCATCTGCTCCATTGCAAAATGATATGATCAAAACATCTTTTATTCCTTGCGCTCCAGCATGACCAAGCCAACATACAGAAGACTGAAGTATGCTCATCTGTCTTTGTTTCCATGATATAACCCATCAGAAATTTGAAATTGACGTCCCCATCCTACCCATAAACAATCTTTAGACAATGCATCATGAGATGGTCTAGCATTTCATTATCTTCGCCACATAATCCACAGGTAATCAGCCCTTCTCTTCTAGATATATTGTGTTTCGTTTGGAGTGAGTCTTTGCATGCAGTGATGGATATAAAAATCTTGTTCAGGAGATTCAAATTATAATATTTTTTATTTTTTATATTCTGAAATTGATACATGCAATATTTAAAATATATGATTTATTTTTTGAAGCTCAAAATAACGTTTTCAAGAGAACGGTTTTTTCATATATTGAGAATATGTAAAGATTTTTTTTTTTTAGAAGAGAGTATGTAAAGTTACTAATTTGTTTTATATGTTGATTTTAAAAGTATTGGAAGTAATTAATAAATATCAAATGAGATAGTATAGATATTTCAAGTAATAAGAAACGAATCTTTTTAAGCAAAAGATAATAAGACATTGATATTCTTAATACATGAGAGTGCAAATAGCAATTTATGGAGTGCAGAAAGCCATACGGTAATCATAAATGATGGTGTTTTATGATCAAGTTAATGATTATGCCTCTTGTGTGAACCCCTGCACACGCACGCCTCGTCTCTTATTTACTTTTCCATTTTATTTAACTTAAAATTCATTTTATTTATAAATAAATTTCTTATAGAATTTATTAAAAAATAAATTTTTACGTTCGACATATTATTGAATAAAAAAATTCATTTCAAATAAATAAATTTTATATTTAATTTAAATATATAATTCAATAAAATATTTTATTTTATAAAAATATCCTTGTGTTATTTTTTAAAAAAAATTCCAACTATAAAAAACAAAAAAAAGAAAAATAATAATAGAAAAAAGAAAGAAAGAGGAGAGAAAGAAAAATAAAAAAAAATTTAAAAGAAAATTTTTCATAATGAAAAATTTTATAACTTTAAAATTCATTTGCAAATTAATTTAATTATAACTAATTTCAAAGATTTAATAAAATAAAATTCAAAATCAATTTTCATTTAGATCAAAACATAAAATGTGAATTTATAAATAAATTTTATAAAATTTATTTATACCAAACACAATATTTATTTTTATTTTTCTTATATTTATGTCATGTATAACTTCTTTTATTTTGATCGGCATGTCATGTGATAAGCATAATTTTTGTGATTTATGTATATATGTAATACATGATAAAGGTATATATTGTCTTTTTCTTATTTTTATTTTATTTTTCATTATTATTTTTATCATTAATATTTTTTTATTTGTTATCGTACTCATGTTAGGCTCTGCTCCTGATACTCCCTATCTATCTATAAATTCAATTACCTGACTTATTTACTTTTTCTGTCTAATTTATTATCTTCAGTTATCTGGTATATTTATTTTTTCTGTAATTTAATTTATTGTCTAATCTATTTTTTTTTAATCTCAATTTCTGTTTTGTTACATTCAATCTTTATGCTTTTTTTGTCATCCCTTTTATTTTATATTTTAACCTTTTTAATACTATTATATATATCATTTGAAAGCTAATTTTTTGTCTTCAAGGATTTAGCATTTATTCTTTTATCATGCATTACTGTGCTAATCTTTGTTTTGTAAAAATTAATTTTTTTAATTTTTTTTTGCTATTTTCTACTTTTTTATTGTTTATTTTATAAATCTCCTTTCCTAGCTGACATAGAAATTAATTATTTTACTTTTCTTGTACTATTTATTTATATGGATGAATGATATTTAAATTATTAATAATTGATATAAATAAAAATAAAAATGAAATTAAATAATAATTAATACATATATCTTATAAAAAAAATTATAAACGATTGAGTGGAGGGTATCTACGGTGTATTAATTTTGAATCATAAATATTCAAAATGACGAGGTTGGGTATTCTCTTCTCGTCAAAATCTCTTGGTGTATTTCTCACCAAAAACACAAGATAAATGTTTCATGCACTTATCATCAACCTCTCGTTTATTTTTATTTTTTTTTTAAAAAAAATTCTTCTAATAAAAACAAATTCTTGTCATCTTCCAGCAATCGAGTTGAGGTAAAGAGACTTTGGGGTTCAAATTATTATTACAAATCTTTAAAAACAACCTTTTATCTCCGGTCATGTGGTTATTATAACCATTATCAATTTATGAAAAATTCTCTCTTTTTTTTTTTATATTTTTTACACTCTCTTTCAAACTTATAAAATTATTTTTGCTCTAATACCATTATTGGAGAATTTAACAATGAAAAATAAAATATATTGAAAGAAAAACATAATAACCTACATTGGCATAAGTTAAAAAAAAAAAAAATACTAGACTATATTTCTTGAATTATTTATTAGTAATGCTTCTTCAACAATAAAGATGCTATTGGTATGCTTACAAATGACTAAATAATACTAAAATCACTCAAATATAATAAGATTTTATTATTATTTTTTTTTTTACATAATCTTTGACTAAACTACTAACATAAGGAGCAAATAAATCTAATTTAAATTTTTAATCAAATTTCAACACAGTTAATTAATTGCAAGAATAATTCCCCATCAGGTTTATAACTGAAATGGAGGAGTCAGTGTACGGCAGCTAGTTTTCGGATGCTCAATATTTCCCATTAGTTTCATTTCATCAATCAAACAATTAGTGGAGAGGCATGTATTAACTAATATCAACTTGTACATTAAATTATCCTGTTATCTTTGTCTCTATGTTAGTCTTGCGCTCAAGGAATCTTTGGAAGGCATAATCTTAATTTCTCTAATTTTCTTCTGCAGCAAATTCTAAATGGCCTTGAATAAACAAGTATCTCTAATTGGTCTTAAAGACCAACAACAGCAGTAACTTTAACTCTTTATTATATTAACATGTGGTTGACATTATTGTTATATTTTTCAATTGTAAAAAAAATTTATATTTTAAATCATCTCATTCTAAAGAATACAATGAAAATTTATATTCTAAATCATTCTACATGTCATTATAATAAAAAGAATGTGATAAAAAAAAAAGTTTCTAGCTCTTCTCTATGTGCAATGCTATTACTTGATGATGCAACAGTATATGCATCTGGCCTCTGAAATTTCCCTTGACCCAAAAATATTTCTCACATTGCATATTATGCTTAATTCTCTTGCAACCACTACAATATTGGGTTCCAAATTAATTTAATTTCTATTTCTAGCTTCTGCTAGAATTTATTAGTCCTTGAAGCTGCTAATAAAGTCAATCTTGTTTGCGTAGCAAGGGATCCAACTGGCTTGACTGTAAGCCAACTAGCCAAGTCCCTGGCATCCCTACCAAAGCAATAAAGACATCGAACACCATCAATTAAATAAGTTTACCATGTTAAAGAGATTCTTAAATGGTCGTTTTCCATCTAAATTTTAAATGCCACAGGCCTATAGTTCATCCCAATTATATATATATTTTTTGCAGTTCGAGTCAAATTGATATATGTCAGGACGTGAGCCAAACGAATGGTATAATCATGGTTTATTCCAGATCCTGAACCCAACCAATAATCAGATCACGTAAACTAATACGCATAAAATCATCTAGACCATGGTTTAGCATAAAAAATTGCGAAAAAACCAGGTTCCGTTTTCTGAATTCTAGGACATTGCTGTTTATCATTGTCAGCTTGCCTTTCTTTAATGTGACATGTTCTAATTTCTTTAATTAATATCTGATGTTGCAGATCCAACTCTTCAACGAGAAATGTTTTGTCCAGTTTGGCCAATTCTTCCCTTCACACCTGCCTCCATTTCTTCCGCCAAGTTTCCCATTTCTCAGTCTTCCTAGTTGGTCAACCTTCAGTTTTTTTTTTTTTATTATCAATCCTTCACATATTCTTTTATTTGCTATAGACTTGAATCACTAGGCTTATTTTGTCCCTATCTTCTTGAAGATCTAAGCCTGTGCTTCCTATTGACGCATGAGTGATTCTCTTCCGATCTTTCTTTCCATGTTTACAAGATTGGTGTAGAGAAAGCTACCATGGGGACGAACACGGCAGAGAAGAGTGTTTCACATGCAACAACTAAGGTAAGAAAATTTGAACTCAATGATGCATGTTGTTTGCTAGCAATCAAATTTAGAGATCCTCATTGAAATATTGACAATAAATTAGGCCATGATGGAAGGTCAGCACAAAAAATCCATTTTTGCATCTATAGCAAAACCCCCAACGGACAATGGAAGACCAAGCAGTATGGTTGTGAAGGTAAAAATTTCAGACTTTAAAACATCCCTACTTAATATATGCTTACATATGCAAATCTAACTAAAATTGTGACTCTTAAACTAAATAATGGACTGAAACAGAAAGCGCATACCATAATTCCTGCCCATATTGTAGCAGAAGCCATATCAACATTCCGCGGTCTTGACCTCAGATGGTCAGGTCCAATAACTCCAACAGAAATGCAATATGTTGAGCAGTATGTCTTGGCGAAGTATCCGCAATACGCTGGTCTCATTGTTGGCGAAAAGATAGATCTCTCTACTCTTTGTATTCATGAAGAGGCTTCAGAGGCTGCACCTGATGATAAGAGAAAATCGCCTAGGAGTGGTTTCAGAGAGGCCTCATCGCCATCCCTTGGAAGCCATCTCCCCGATTTGGACAGAATCCAATTAGAGCCATCAAGGCTTCTAGATATCCTCACCAAGAAATCATCATTTCCAGGGAGCTTTATTTCAATACCTGAAATTCAAGCTCAAAACAAAGTTTTGAAGCACTGTGGATTACCAGATGATGAATATCTTGTTCTCTTCACTCCAAGCTACAAGGACGCAATGATGTTAGTAGGTGAGAGCTACCCTTTTTTCAGGGGAAACTTTTACATGAGCATAATTGCAGAACAAATGGATTATATACGAGAATTCGCAACTTACAAGGAATCAAAAGTGATCTTGGCACCAGAGACTTGGTTGGATTTGAGGATCAAGGGATCACAGCTTAGCCAGTATTTCAGGAGGAAGTGCAAGCACAGTCCAAAAGGGTTGTTCTCTTATCCAGCTGATGTGAATGGGACTCGTTATTCGATGCATTGGGTGTCAGAAGCTCATCGCAACTCATGGCATGTTCTGCTAGATGCAACTGCGCTTGTCGTGGGGAAGGATCGGATGAACCTTGCACTCCATAGGCCTGACTTTGTGCTTTGCAGCCCTGACGATACGGTGGCTAATCCTTCAAACATCACTTGCCTCCTCATTAGGAAGAAATCTTTTGATACTTCAACAACTTCATCTTAGTACAATAAGAAGATGTGTGAAAATTGAATATTTGTGTAGATTGGTTTAAAGCAACAATTGAATTTGGCTAATTACAACCTCACACTAAATAATCGTTACATGAAACAGAGAAATCATGGGTTTATGATGGAAATTACTATCTTGTCTTAGTTTTCAAATTAGATTACTGCAATTCCTACTGATTTCGTTCCAAGTTGGAATTCATTGTCAGATACCGGAAAACATTGATAACTCCAGGCCAGCCCGTTCTCTTTGGCCAAGGAGAATGAGCAAAATAGCATAGGTTTATCGCTACAAAACAACTTAAAACTACTGCATAAAGATAATTCGGGAAATCCAATGTCTATTTGACTTAATAATTGATATATAATAAGACAGTTGGCTAGAGGAATTCCAACTTCCCCATATAGCCATAAATGGCAGATTGGTTACCTCCCTGCTGGTAATTTTACTGATCTGGACATCAAGAATATTAATTTTAATAGCTTAGAGAATACAACCAGCCTCCCATGGAGAACTTACGGTGAGCTCTCTCTTGTAATCTGTACATACAATTGCGTTGCAATGCATTGTTGTGAAGTTGTAAACTATACTTGTATGCTGTCTGTGACCGGCCCATTGGTGGAGATGTTAGATTGGAAATGGATCTGTTTAGTGCGGGCCTCCAAGATGTGGAGCCTATAAACAAAAGAAAAAAGAAAAAAGAAATTAATCACTGCCAAGTTTGAAGCAGTCAGCAGTCCATGCGAAGAAAGAAGTTTCCAAGTTTGCATCAGGGATTACGTTTTATTCCAGTGGGACATGGCTCAAAATAGCCATTTCAAGAGAGACTCAATATATTC
>CATIWR010254121.1:0-14007 GCA_949677035.1 Omphalea diandra
TCTTTAAACACCTTCATCCATCTTTTAATCCCTAAATGCTCCTTATACTCTTAATTAAGCTCTATAACACCATTATTTATGATGCTATAACATGCACACAACATAAAACAATTTACCATGCAACTATACAAACATTACATATATTTTTTTTAAGTATCCCAATTACAACAGTGCAAGTGTCATTGTTGTTTTTTCTCCAAATTCACATGCCTAAATGTTTATTTATCAAATGCATATATTTAAATATTACGTAATTTAAAATGTATATGATTTGAGTTGAGGATGTTACAACATAGGTGTGTGAATTTTGTTGTCAATGGAGCAGTACAGTTCAAGCATCAGTGAAGTTGTTTTAGGGTCAGTAATGCTAAAAAGATGAGGTTTCTGATACTTTGGGTTGCAAGTGATTTGTTTTTACGGTGGTGGTGTGTGTGATGAGTAAGCCCTCGGTGTTAATTTCATGTGTCAATGACGTCTCTAATATGTTAATTGTGTGGCAATGGCTATGAGGTAGATATCATGTTGTTATATGGTAGACACTATTTAAGGCTTAAATGTAGCATGAAAAGGGCGGACATATATTAGATAAGCATGAATCTTCGGTTTAAGGAGCTCATCAGCAGAGCCATAGAAGAATGAGGACATTAGTGACGACTTGTAGGCTTAACAAGTTGTGCAATTCAAGTATTTTAAATTTCCAAGGGTTTTTATTAGTAAAGGACACTTTATGGATTTTTTCATTGTGAAAAGTCATATATATTTTATATTTTGGCTTTTTGCTCAGAAAGTTAATTGAATTTGAAAATTCTACAAAGATGTTAAAGCATGATACCAAATTCAATCAAATTAAAAAATTCTGCATTTCTAAATACTTGTGTGAATATTTTTATTACAGCGGCAATGGCATCGCCTCTATGGTGTTTTTTATTAAATCCTGATCCTACGCAACCACTCCGCAAAGTCATTGTCTAGGATTCCTAGTGTCCGATTAAGCCAACAAAAGCTAATACGACTACAAACTGAATGGGTCCTGCCCCCAATTCATCTACAAAACTACACTAATGGCCAATGCAAACACAACTATAGACCCTGGGTTGCTCTTTAAAATTTCAAGTTTATAGTTGTGTAAACTTGAAAGTTGGTGTTTCTCATTACCTTCAATCAACTTCACAACAATTGCCCTTGCCCTCTATGCCTTGAGTCTTGATACATCAACCTCAAAATCTTCTTTGCCCAAGAAAGAACTTGTCTAAACCTTTCTAGATAATGCTTAGCTAGCCACTTGGCATTCACATGCTTATTATAATTCTCTTTCTTACCATTGTGATTGAAATTGACATGTTTAATTTGAATTGCATTCTTCTAAGGCAGTGCCAAGTATGCCCAAATGTAGAAATCACAACCTTTTTTCTTACATTTTTCTTTACTTTTCTACTTGGTAGTAGGGCCAAATATAACTTGATGCCTTGTCCTTATACTTGAATTCTTCACAACATCCTTAAATTGTTTAAATGTAGGAAACAACATGCCTACTTTGAACTTAGGATTGGGCATATCAGTCTCTTTATTGAATGTCTCCCACTTTTGCTTCCTTGAACCCTTAGTAGCGTCTTCAATCGAGGAGCATGATCTTAACTCCTCTAAAGGTGGATAAACTTACTCCTCTTTTGATTCTAAACCAATGTCACATTCAAAATTACCATTCATTTCTATGTCCTTGTCCATAAACTGTTCAAATATCTCATCATCTTCATCCCCAATCACATCATCATGTAAAGAGTAGTCTAAATCCACAAAATCACTTTCTTCTTCACCATTCATTCTTTCATCATCATATCTTCATTATCACTATGTCCTTCATCAACCATTTTCAATTCAGGCGACATTTCAATATTTTCACTTCCCATGCCAGTCTCGCCCATTTGCTCTTCATATAACTCCTCATTCCTCTTCCTAGCATATGCATGCATCATCTTAAATGCATCAACAACCAAAGCCATTTCAAAGGCATCAGTGTCACTCTTTAAGTTTCTACACCCAACACCGATGCTCTTCTTTGGATGTTTCCACATAAATTTCATCTCTTCAGTTCTTAATCCAAATTCCCTTCCCATGTTATCAATTCTCATTTTAAACATCTCATCTACTGAGCAAAAATCTATCCAACCAATAGGTGTAGCCTTTAAATTATGGTCTAATGTATGCCATTGAATTGAAAAGTAATCTAGATCAACTGCACAAAGAAATCAATAACATTAGCATTCATTGAGTTGAAATCAATAGCATTACCATTAGCATTCATAATCAGTTTCAACTTCATGTATGGTTTTAAGTATTCAACTTCATGAATTTGAAGGCTACATTGAGCTGAAATGCAGCTCATTTATCATATGCAATGAGATGCAACAAGATTTAGCAACTTCATTTTGCTTCATTAAAGCTCATTTATCAGTTGAAATGAGCTTAAGCTTCTTTTTGCAGCTGCATTTTTTAGCGACTTTTTTTGTGTTGTAATTATTTTGCAGATGATTTTTGTAGTTGAATGTTGCACCATTCTAATTCATTTTGTAGATCATTTGACTCATACATACTCTGCTAACCCTTACTCCAAACTAACTTATAAGCTTAAATGAGCTATGAATTACTCTTATAACTCTTACTTCAAAACTAACTTAGAAGCATAATTGTTTGTGAATTATTCTACTAACACATAATACCAACTGACTTAGCTATTAAATTACTCTAACAACGCATATCATCAAGCTCTAAACTCCCAAAAATTGTTCATTATATGTTTAACTTGTTTCAACATTAACATCATGCCTTAATTGTGTTCTTTATATGTTCAAAATTAGAATCAGACTCTAAACTCCAAGTTGTGTTCATTATATGTTCAAAATTAGTAGCATACTCTATTTCTTGGATGCATTTCAAACCCTACATAAATTATGATGATGGCCATCTTCGATGAGGCATTTTCACTCCTATTTCACCATCATAACTAACATTATCAAACTTAATAATAACCATTTTGTAACTTACTATATATGGGTCGCCCTTCAATGTTCCTCACTCGGCAGTCAAGTGACATTGTTCACAGTCAATGAAATATCCTTACCAAATCAAACAAAGCTAGTGAAGAAGAGAGGGCGTTCAAGATCTTTGCCATACTAAAGATGAAAGTGGGGTATTGAAAGAAAAAGAGTTAGTGAACACATTAAAGAAGAAAATGGAGTTTGAAAGACAAAGTTAGGGCACAAATGGAGTTCAAAAGAAAGAGAGTTGCTATTGAAGATGAAAATAGGATCCTTTGAGTGTTGGGCACAAACTTGGAAATTAAATTTCCCAAATGTAGTTGGGCAAAATTGTCATTTCCTTATTATGACTAGATTGATGAGTAAGCAACATTGGGTGAGGTGGAGTATTTTTGGTGTGTTGACAGTTGAAGTGTCCAAATCTTGCCCAAAAATTGCCTAAAAACCATGGCTTGAATTACTTAAAGGGTGTTCCAGTACCATTTTAATACATTAAAGAGAAATGGTACCAAATGAAAACAATCCATATAGTTATGGTACCATTTAGTATTTTTACCCTCGTCCAAGGCATGTCTATTCTTCCTGTATCTCTTGTATATTTTTGTTTGTTACATCGAAGAATTACGTGATCATTTTCCTTTTTTTTGCTAATTTGGCTCCTACTTAAGTTCAAATTCACAATGTGTCAACTCTGAAGATCATTTCAATAACCATGGAACGAAAAACTTGCATTAGTCACGTGACTATTCTTTTTTATGTTGTCAATTGCAGGTAGCGGTCTCCGAGGAGCGGTATTCTCGGACTGTCCTGAAACATACCAGTCATCAGAATCACAGTCACATTACAGTCAGAGCGAGACAGACCAGCACCAGAAGGTTGAACAAATCCGAGAAGGTGATATCTTTGCAGTGCCCGGAGGAGTCACTCAATGGATATATAATGATGGTCGGTCTCCTATTGTTGTCGTCCAAATTATTTACGTCAGCAATCCTGCCAACCAACTCGATCAAAATCACAGAGTAAGAACCGTAGAAGCTTTCTTTTTCTTTTTTTCCTTCTTGTTAATAATAAATTTGGCTCTCATTGGCAAGATTTTCTACATTGATCATATTGCCTAATTTCTCATATGTTTTTCTAGGTTTTTTTTCGTTGCCGGTACCACCCAGAACAGGAAGCACAGAGCCAGAAAGGTGAGTTCCAGAGCAGTCGCAGCGACGAAAGGCAGATGGGCCAAAGCAGGAGGAGGGAATAAAGGAGTGGCAATGTATTTTCAGGCTTGGACGAGCAGGTGTTAGCAGAAGCTTTCAACGTAAACACTGAGATCGCAAGGACGCTAGGGGGGGAAAATGATAAAAGTAGGCATTATTGTGAGTATGGAGGGTGACCTCGAGCTGCTAAGGCCACAACGCAGCCAAGAAGAAGAAAGACAAGAAAGAGATCAAGAGCGACAGATAGAATACGAGAGGCTCCATAGAGGCAGATATCATGGCACTGAGGAAACTTTCTGCACAGCCAGGTTGGAATACAATCTCAATGACCCATCAAAAGCTGACGTCTACAACCCAGCGCCGGCCATATCACCAACATTAAGGCCTGTTTGGCATAATGTAATATGGGAACGGCCATTACAGTTTATGACTCATTACTTTGTTTGGTAGATTAAATTTCACTGTAATGAAGAATACTTCAGTAATCGTCATTCTTCAAAATTATTGCATTTTATTACTGCCCAATTTTAATGAGTTCTCATTCCCACCACCACCGTACACTCATTCATGCGCCACTCTTATAATACAAGCAGTAAAATCTACCCCAATTCAGGAGGAAGGTAAATGCGTGGAGGATAATTTTATATTTTTATTTTTACTAACAAGAATAATCCAAAACATTAGATTAACACAAAATCTGGATATATATATATATATAGAAGTTAATAACGACACCAACAACTTAATTATGGGACCATTTTCCAGTTTGGGAAAAAAAGGCAGAGGGAGATCATAATTAACCTAATTAAAATTAAAAAAAAGGGTATTGGATTAAATTTTAACTTTTTAATATTAATTTTGATTTTTTATATTATAAAAATTGTGGATGTATTACTATTTAAAAAATTAAAATAAAATTAAAAAAATTTTCATTTAATTACATGTATATAATATAATCAAATATAAAAATGTAATGATCATTACATTATATTCACCTATATAATTAAATATAATAATATAATTATTATTACGTTCCATTACATTATCATTTGCGTTAGATTATACAGTTGATTACATTAAATTACATTATCCTCTGCCAAACTATCGCCTATTCGTCATAAACTCCGCATCCTCTCACAGCTCCACCCAGCGCTTAGAAGGCTGTACCATACAAAGTCCACAATAGTAGGGGAAAACCTGATAACTTTACGAAATTAAAACATCCAATTTGGCTGAGTGGTATAAGCTGTGAAGTTACTAGAGGTTCGAGACGAGTAATTTAAACGGGTGATCACTAAAATTAAGGTTAAATTTTATTGTAGTCATAAAAAATTAATTTTATTTAATTAAATCACTTAATTATGATTATTATTTTGATTAATAAAATCTAATTAAATTAAAAATAATTAATGACTTAAATAATAACATGACTTTTATTATATATAAAATTAGATGACTTAACTAGGGTAGAAATATATATAAAAAGTAAGGCTAAGTTAGTGATGAAATTACAAGAGTTTCGAGACGGGTAATTTAAATTACTGATCACTCAAAATAAGGTTAAATTTTATTGTGGTTGTGAAAAATTAATTTTATTTAATCAAATCACTTAATTATGATTATTATTTCAATTAGCAAAATCCAACGAAATTAAGAATAATCAGTGGCCTAAATGATAGCATAACTTTTATTATATATAAAATTAGATAACTGGAGTAGAAATATGTATGAAAAAATAGTGATTGACTTTCTGTCATCATTCAGATCACTTGTTATTCTTAATTTGACCAAATTTTTCTAATTGAAATAGTAATCATAGTTGAGCGATTTGATTAAATAAAATTAATTTTTCATAGCCACAATAAAATTTGGCCTTAATTTCAGTGACCACTAATGTAAGTTACCCTTTTCGACACACCAGCTAATGTGCATATTTCTAATTGATAGATTAATTTGAATAGAATGCTATATATACGCCACACTGGAACGTCAATGCCTACAGTGTATCCTACCTCTTAAAAGGAAGTGGTCTTGTCCAGATTGTAGACAACTATGGAGACAGAGTGTTTGATGACCAAGTTCGAGAGGGTTAGATCTTCACAGTTCCACGATACTTTGCGGTAGTGAAGAGGGCAAGCAATGAAGACTTGGAGTGGATGACCTTCAAGACTAATGAGAATGCGCAAATCAGCCAACTGGCTGGTCGGGACTCAATGATCAGAGCCATACCAGAGGAAGTGTTAGCAAATGCGTTCCAAGTTTCAAGGGAGGATGCCAGGAAGCTTAAGGAGAATAGAAATGAAGTGACTGTGTTTAGCCCTGGTTCTAGGTCTTTATATTAAAGGGACTAAAAAATGTCGCAAATATGCAGTTGTATAATAGTCAATAAGCCTTAGAAGGGCATGGAGGCTGGTTTTCATTTCATGAATTATGAATGAAAGTTTCGTGTATTATGGAGGCTGGATTGATAAATGACAATAAATAATAGGTGAATTCTATAATGACGGATTTTATAATGTTGTCAAATAATATAATATAATCCAATGGTGAATAATAATTTTTATCTAATCCAACGGTATTTAATCTTATTTAATCTAATGATGAATAGTAATTTCTATTTAATCCAACGATAAATTATTAATTACGATACCGTAACATAATAACGTAAAAGTCACTATATTCTTCATCTAAACAATAATATTTACTTTGTCTTTCAAAAACTGCAGTGTTGCTTTCTAGTTGTATGGTTGGCTATCTCAATTAGTTTCTACCGTGTTGAAAGATATATGATCCATGTTCATATTAATTGCTTACAAGAAAGATATATATATTCCTTTTTCAAAGGAAATGTCGTTTTATTTTATTTCATTTTATAAACGCATTAATGGGATTAATATATAATCTGCTAAGTTTAGTGACTATGGGAAAATAATTTCTTGGCTAACCTTGATTGCATGACATAATATATTTGTTTTGGATTCTGGTTCTGAACGAAACAACCATCAAATTTCGGGGTTGTACGTGTGTAGTGGATATAAATAACGAATTTTAGATTGAGTGAATTTAGATTATATATTTTTAAAATATATTTTAATTGAATTGTTTTAAATTATAGATAAAATCAAATTATCAAATTAATTTATAAAAAAAAATTTCAAATTGAATTGAATCAAAATCACTTCCAATTTTGATTTTTTAAATAAGAAAATATTTTTATTTTCAAAATTAGATTAAATAATTTCCATTAAATTAAATTTGGAACTTTTTTAATCTAATTAAGGTTGAACCAATTTAAATTGATGTATAAATTGAGTTTATATTGAATTAAATTACTCAAAATTTTAAAATTATTTCAAATTTACTTTCAAATCATATTAGATTAAATCGAAATTATAATTTTGACCACTTCTTTACTAACCAACAAGTGTTACCAACCAACTTTAAGATATTGTGATAATGAAAAATTAGTAATGAAACTCTTATATTGAAAAATGAAACTATAATATTGAAAATTGAAACTATAACTAAAATTTCATTAACGTATGAAAATTAATTAGTGCAATAAATAAGTGATAATTAAAGGTTTAGTTATGCTTGTGAAGCTGTTAATTGAATTTTTTATTATAATTAATTGAAATATTTACTAAAAAAAAATAAGCGTTAAAAATGAAATCATGCAAATCAACAATAAATTCACTCTTAAATATTTGTTTAAAAAGTCATCATTTACTTGTTAAGGAACTTGATTTCTATCAAAATCAAGAAATTTGTTATGTTGATGAGATGTGAGATATAGTGTTTATGCTTAAACAGTCTCATTTTGATCAATAATATATTACATCAATTAATAGTTGGCACATCTTGAGATTTTTATTTTTGTTTTTATTTTTATTTTATTTTTATTTCTGGGAGGAGAAGATCTTAGATGGAGAAAAAAAAATTTTGCAAAATGCTTTTTTTTTTTTTTTGAGAAGAAAGACTACGATTATGGCATTTTTCATAGAAAAAATTGAATTTGAAAATTCTGCAAAGATATCGAAGGATGATATCACATTCAGTGTCCACTTGATTTGGAATTTGCTTATTAGTATTAATTGAGTTTTCAAATATTAAAAAAAAGTGTTAAGCAATATCAAATATTTTAATTTAAAAATTAAAATTTAACATTTTAAAAAATATAATTGAATGTAAAAAGTTAATTTTTTTAAGATTTATTTATCTTTATTAGCGCTAATATTATATTTATTATTATACTAATTTATATTTTAGAAAAAGTCAATTAAAATATAAAAATTATTCTTTTATCATTTTATAATTTAATCACATTTCAATCACTAAATTACTAAATAATTTATATTTATTAATCACTCATAAGTAAAAACTAATAGCTAATCATTAATTCCTCACTGACCCATTAAATTAAATAGGCCCTCAATCAAATTAAGAAATTCTAAATATCTGAATGCTTTTGTGAAATCAGTGGTAGACAGTATATAAGTGTTCATGGACCAGTTTTATTCTTCTGCCTCTCTCTCTCTCTCTCTCTCTCTCTCTCTCTCTCTCTCTCTCTCTATATATATATATATATATGAATTTTATTTGTTGAATATTTTTTAAAGATATATTTTTCCTGCAAATCAAGCAGCCGGAAACCTCAGATTTGAAATGTTTATGGTATATTGTGAAATGTAAAAATAAAATTAATTATTTTAATTTTTAACTTGGAAAATTTATCTTTAAATTAAATAAATACATTTATCATTTTTTATTACTTGGCACCAGTACAAACTACATACATGGAGGAGCAGGAAATTTCCTGGTATGCAGAAAAAAATCTGTTTTTTTTTTAAAAAAAAAAAATCCCTTATCTGCTTTATATAAGAATTTATTTATGTAGGTGTGTAGATAATTGCATGTATACATACTTGATTTGATCTTCACTATGAATTTATAATCAGATGCATCTAAATCATATTGATAAAGTAAGCTAACCAAAAAAAAAGTTGAATTAGTAAGTTGGAAAAAAATTGTGAAATTATTTTTATTGAACTTCTCATTAACTGAACTATCATCAATTAATTTACAATCAATTGCATACAACATCAAATAAACTTTTGAATTAAATGATATGATAATAAGATGTAGAGATTATAAATGAGTAGAGTTAGCTGGTTTGTATCTAAATAATTTGGATTGATTTATAAATCGAATTTGAATTAAAATTTTTTGAATTATTTCAATTTTTTTTCAAATAATTTTCTTATGCAATTCAAATTAAAATTTTTAGTTGAATCAATATCTGACACTATAATAAAATGATAGAATTAGAAGGCATAAAAAAAATTGAATAAGCCCTCATTATAGTTTTATTGTTATTTCAGGGCCAAAAAGTAAAGAGCACATAGGAGGTAGAAGAGCATTTGAAAAGCAGTTTAATTTGGTAGGAAACGTGGAGGCAAGCAGGGAGACGCGCCAATATCTGACCTCAATTCCTTTTGAGCTGCAAACTTCCCTAAACATGTGTCTCGCTGCTCATCACTTCCCTCTAATTTCGCTCTCTCCCCCACTCTCTGATCACGCCAACATTGCGTCCTTTCTTGATCTGCATTTACTTGATGGGTCAATTTGCATGATCCAAGAAAAAATAAAAATCTGCGAACTCAATGCCAATTCCTCAAGAAATCAAACATGGTTTTTGTTGTTTGAGATCTGCCATGTGGTGTTGATGATCTATGGTTTTTAAATTCTTGAATTTCATCTAATTCTTGATTTCCTTTTTCCCATTTTCTTGAGGACCAATCTTGAAATTGGAAGAAAAAGAAGGTTGATGAGAGGCCAAGGTAGAAAAAAACATATGCATCTATGAAGACTTGGGCACCGAAGTCGCCGCCGCACCACCTGATGCAGTTGTTGTCGGTTGAGCTTCTTCTTCTGCAAATTTTTCAGATGGAATGGCAGATCTTGTTAGTTATGGGAATTCTGAGCGGGATATCGAACAAGTTGGTTCTTTTCCTCTTATTTCCCTTTCTGTTCCTTTGTTGTTCTCTTTCCTGTTGGTTTGTTGAATCGTTGAAAAATGGAAAAGGTTAAGGTTAGGAGTTATATATCGTCCATGTTATAAAAACTTCCTAGGTTATTGTTGACAGATAAATATTTGTTGCATCAAGAGAATAATTCACCACCAACTTTTGTATCTACTCCCTTCAATTGTTACCATTGTGCCCCCCCCACCCCACCCAAAAAAAAAAAATAAAAAAAAAGGAGACGAGTAAGGGGGGGGGAATGAAAGAAGCAGGTTATAAGGCTATAGCCTTTAACAAACATGAAAGAACTTAAAAACTCAAGTAAACTAGTTCATATAATTTTTAAGGTTTATTTAGGTTTACTGCAATTTTTTTTTTTTTGGGTGCCAATTACTGAGGTCAAAAATTTAGGATGCAATTTTAGTTTATTTTGATTTTCATAATGATCTTGATATAAAAACATTATGAAATGCTATAATTGTTTCTTTGTGTTTCCATTTCAAGTAAAGACAATGATTTCTAGGTAGTCTTATTATGTTTTTTATTTCTTTTTCCCTTTGTTTTGAAGGCACTTATTGCTTTGAAAAAAGGCGCTCAGTTAGTCAAGTATAGCCGGAAAGGAAAACCCAAGTTTCGTGCATTCAGACTTTCTCCAGTGAGTTGTCACTGTTTGCTGACATTTTTAGTTTACATGAGATGAATCCACATCATACGTTTCTGCCTTTGGTTTCTAACTAATTTGTCGAGGCAACAGTATGGGATAATGTCTCCTGTCTCCTGATTGAAGTCTCATAGGAGGATGGAATCAATAAATTGTTTACTTTCTGTTGTTTTCTTTATCCTAATTGAGAAGATAGGACAGAAGTATTTGCATGGACTGCCCGAATGTGTGAAAAAAAAAATTTCAAGCAAATGACTAAGAAATTTAAGAGATTGGTTATCATGAACATTGGTTTCAAGGAGTGTCTTCTATATTTATTAATTTTCCATGAACAAATGCATTACAAAATTTATGCAGCTTAGTAGAAAAGTGAATAAAAGTTCGGTTGATCTTATGAAAATCCCACTCTTGTAGCTGGATTCTTCCGTTTGGCCTTGAGTTCCTAATTTCAAAGTTCAAACATAAGCATTAATTTGGATTTTTTCTTGTCAACTGGATTAGACTAGAATGAGTAGTTTAAAGCATGATAATGTCATATATGTAATATTATCTTTTTGTTGTTGAGACTGCAGACTATGGTTTCTTTATCATGTGATTATTTCAGTACGTATTAATCATCTATGTTTAAAGTGGACCTCTTATGCTATGGGCATTTATAATCTACATCAGTAGTGTATAAATAATTTCAATTTTAGTTACATTAACAGGATGAAACAACATTGATCTGGATATCACATGGAGAAGAAAAGAATCTAAAATTATCTTCTGTCTCAAGGATCATTCCAGGACAGAGAACTGTGAGTCAAACATTTTTTTTCTTTCAGAGCTTGTTGATAATATGTGTTGTTGTTCAGTTAACCTTCATTTTTATGTAATACTACAGTATTTTTGCTTTCAAGTGGCTACTAAGGAACTGTTTGCTTTCTTCCATACATATATGTTCCAACTTCTTACAGGCTGTTTTTAGAAGATTTCTACGTCCTGAAAAGGATTACTTGTCATTTTCACTTCTATATAATAACGGGGAAAGATCTCTTGATCTGGTTAGTGTCTGTGAACATTCATATGGGTCATTGGTGTTTGTTTAATCTTCATATGGATGATAATTTCAAATCTGACGGCCCTTATTTCTGGTTCTCTGCAGATCTGCAAGGACAAAGTTGAGGCTGAGGTGTGGCTTGCAGGCCTTAAGGCATTGATTGGAAAGAATCGTGATAGACGTACAAGGAGTGATATATCCGATGTAAGTTCTCACTTTGGTTCAATCCATTTACAAATATTCGCTTGATAGTGCTTCAGAAAAACCAAATTTAGTACTAGTCAATAGACTTTTAGCTCCTTCCTCAATTTTGCGAATACATGCTTTTGTTTTCTGTCTTAAAAGTTGAAAAACATGAATGGCTTTCACTCAATACTTGTGTTTATTCAGTTAAAATTTAAAATTTATCAAAAAGATGGAGTTAAATGCAAGATTTTTTTAGAAGATCCTAGTAGAATATTTAAAACAAATAAAACAGATGGAAAACTCTGCTTCAAAAACAGATATTTGTAATATATGCTACACAATACTTTACACTAGGTTTAGTTCTACTGAACTTGATCTGTTTGTATTTGATGTTATGCCATGTACTACTTGTCAAGAAGCTTACTTATCTGCTACTTGATAATTTTCACAATTAAAAAACAGGTCAACACAAGTTTATGATATTGCATTGACATTCTCTTTTTGATCATGCCCGTGTAAATCCATAATGGGATTATGAATTTGGGTAATGCAAAAATGCATTGTTTCATCTTTCGTTGTTGAATCAGTTTGCATACATCTATCTTTAAAAAAATTAAATCCATATTTTTTGTTGCAGCTAACTGATGGTGCGGAATTTTTTCAAAATGGACGGGCTTTTGGTGCAACTCTAGAGATCTCTTCAAGCCTTAGTCGTGGGAGAGTTTCTATTGATTTAGGTTCCCGTGACACTATATTAAATTCAGCAAGTTCAGATGTGGGGTCAGAACGTGCAAATATGCAACTGAGATCAAGTGCTGGAGATGGTTTTCGGATTAGTGTTTCAAGCACTCCTAGCTGTTCAAGTGGTGGTTCAGGTCCAGATGACATTGAATCGTTGGGTGATGTTTATTTATGGGGAGAAGTCTGGAGTGATGGGGTTTTGCCTGATGGGTCCACGAGCTCAGTTCCTATCAAGAATGATGTGCTCACTCCTAAACCCTTAGAATCTAATGTAGTCATTGATGTCCATCAGATTTCTTGTGGTGTGCATCATGTTGCTTTGGTAACAAGGCAAGGTGAGGTTTTTACCTGGGGAGAAGAATCTGGGGGGAGACTTGGTCATGGAATTGAAACAGACTTTAGTTGTCCCCGACTCGTTGAGTTTCTGGCAGTTACTAATGTTGACTTTGTTGCTTGTGGTGAGTATCATACTTGTGCTGTGTCTACAAATGGTGAATTATTTACTTGGGGTGACGGCACACATAATGCTGGGCTTCTTGGTCAAGGCACGGATGTTAGCCACTGGATGCCAAAAAGAGTTTCTGGTCCTTTAGAAGGACTTCAGGTTTTATCTATTGCATGTGGCACATGGCATTCAGCTTTGACCACTACGAATGGAAAACTTTTTACATTTGGCGATGGATCATTTGGTGTTTTGGGTCATGGAGATAGAGAAAGTGTGTCATTTCCAAAAGAAGTTCAGTTATTGAGTGGACTAAAAACTGTAAAGGTTGCCTGTGGTGTCTGGCATACTGCAGCTATAGTAGAGGTTATGGGCCAATCTGGAACAACTGTTTCATCTAGAAAGTTGTTCACCTGGGGTGATGGTGATAAAAACCGTTTAGGTCATGGAAATAAGGACACCTATCTACTTCCTACCTGTGTCTCTTCCCTTATTGACTACAACTTCCAACAGATAGCATGTGGGCATACAATGACAGTTGCCCTTACTACCTCAGGTCATGTGTTTACTATGGGTGGGACTGCATATGGTCAGCTAGGCAATGCAATCTCTGATGGAAAAATGCCTAGCTTAGTACAAGATAATTTGATAGGTGAATTTGTTGAAGAAGTC
>CATIWR010254126.1:0-49857 GCA_949677035.1 Omphalea diandra
TATTTTATTACCACCCACATACCAAACCCCCTCTCCCTCATATTGTTTTCTCTTTTTCACAAAAAAAATATATATATATATATATATATATATATATATATATATATATATATATATATATATATA
Source organism: Omphalea diandra (assembly GCA_949677035.1). NCBI lineage: Eukaryota > Viridiplantae > Streptophyta > Magnoliopsida > Malpighiales > Euphorbiaceae > Omphalea > Omphalea diandra. The sequence continues at coordinate 127 of CATIWR010254126.1, forward strand.
TATATATATATATATATTACTGTATATGTAATCCTTACAAGTACACATAATTGTTTCATATAATATAATGGTAAGTTGAGATCGTTCCCACTAGAATTGTTTTACACAAGTATCAATAACGTCTTAATTTTTCTATTATCTAGCAATTGAAATAATAAGAGAATAATAAACAAAATTGAAATTGTAAAAATAATTAAAAACGAAATTGAAATTGAATTAAAAGAAATTTTTATAACAATGATTTATAAGGAATTTAGGTACACCACAATACCATTCTATAAATATATTAAGAGAATTATTTTAATTGATATTGAAATAGTGATTGAAGATAAATTTTCTTAATTTACTCAATAATCTCTCTCAAGCAAAATTGAGTCTATAATTACTTAAATTATGACTACTCTTGTGGTTATAAAATCTAATAACAATACATTAAGTTTCATGAACAATCATTGAATATCTCTAGAAGTCAAACATACTCTTATGGTCTCAATTTTCTAGTTTAATATGTTAGGACTAATCCTAAACTTTTATTCTCGCTCCATCATCTAGAATCTCAAACATTGCACATATGCGGCGGTTCATACATACAAGATCAATTAAACCCAAACATATTAAATCAAGACACCTAAAACAATTGAAGCAAAAATCACTTCATAGATTCATGAAATAAATGTTGGATTTTCTCTCTAATCTCTAGAATTGAAGAATTAGTTCATTATATAAGAAGAAAAAGAAATAAAGAGGAAAGAATCCATTGAATTGAGTAGAAGAATTTTCAAAGAAAAGAAGAGTCTTCCTAAACAAAACAATGAAAACCCTAAAAGAGAATATATCTCCAATCTTCACAAAATCTTCTCGTTTATTTGGTATATATAGAGATCCATTTTTCTTACCTAAAAATTTGCTTTTTTTTTTTTTTAACCCAGGAATCTCTATCCAAATAGGTCAAATCTCTATCTTAAATGGTAGGTTGCATTATGTTTTAAAATTTGGATTTGATGCCTTATAGGGCCCAATGCATAGGTCATGCAACAACCTACGCACTTAACTGCTTACGTGATTCTGCTATGCTGATTGGTCAACCCTGTATCTTGCATGGTCCTACACATGGGCTATGTAATAACCCATGCAACACAACTATAAATTGTAATTTAACTTTGTTTTTAAGAAATTATTGTACAAACACAAAAGAGACATAAAACAATTTATTCTAAAAAAACTATAAAAATAAGAAAAAAAAATCCTAATTTTTAACCTAAAAATATATTCTAAAATGACTCTTATCACACACACTCACACACACACACACACACACACACACATGCACACACATACAAACACACATGCACACAAACACGCGCACACACACACACACACACACACACACACACATACATACATACATATATACATATAGTCAGATAGGCACTGGAAACAAAAAAAATGGTTAAAATCACCAAATTTGTTATTAAGCTTAAATTTCTACAATATGATAGCTGTAAAATGGACATGTAACATTTCTATAGCCAACTCAATATCACTAAAATAAATTCTCAACCTGTTATACTTAAAGTTTCACAATTAATTCAACAAATAAACCATTTTATCATAAAGGAAATGAGAATTCTCTCTTTTTTCATAATTATCTTTAAAAGATTTAATTTCATTTTATATTTTTATAAAATAGTTCTTGATGAACAACAAAGTTTATCCCAAAGAAATTAATTTCAATCCAATCACATGCATTATGAAATAACGCTAATCTATCCATGCATAAATTAAGTGCATCCTCTAAAGAGTAGCACAAATAACTTTCTCATGAATTATATATATAAATATTACAACTTCCTAACAATTTTGTGGCACAATAAAGTAAAAGATATAATCCAAGATGGGACACAACTCAATAATAGAGAATAAAATCATTTGTAAATAGTTCTAGACTAATACAATAGTTTCATCCTTAGTATATGTGGATTGTTCAAAGTATACAAAGCCAACTAAACTAATCTCCTTCTCTTTTTGATTTAAGCTTGTCATCTCCTTAGCTTGAGGATTATTAATTGGAGTGAGTTTTTCATACTCAGTGAATAAACAACAACCTCACAGTCTCATGAAAAATCCATATGATAAAATATACAATTATTATAGTTTGTGTAAAACAAGAATTTTCTATGCATACAACACATTTCACAACCATCATGCAAACAAGGTAGTCTAAGTCCATTAAAATTTCCAACTTGAGTAATGAGGAATGCCAAATCCTCATGCTTAAAAACCTTGAGAAGCATTAAACATCCTTTCTTATATTCATCTTATTTAAGGAGCATTAAACATCTGACATTCATTTCATTAAAAGTGCATGTAGCATCTCAAAGCATGCTTATCATTCATTTGATCTTTTCTTCAAAAATCACTTGTTATAGCTAGTCAAGAACTAATAGGAAAATTTATATCATCCTTATAACTATCATCATAACACATTTATTATCATAATTTCTTAATTTTAATGACATTTACATGCACACATGACTGGTTTAATTTCTTTTATTCAGCCATAATCATAGCTATATGCCAAATAATGTTTTAATGTAATGTTGCATAAAGAAATTTGAGAAATCATAAAGGAGTTATCTTCACTTTAGAGTTCAACCCATAAAATTTGGAAGTCTTTCTTGTATGGAAAGAGAGTCCAAGAACACATAATATGAAATAACTAATGAAAAAATGAAAACATAATCTTAAAAGAAATTAATCTAAAAACCAATCTTTGACCCATTAGTGCCTCGTAGAGTTCAAAATCCTATAATTACCCATAATCAATCTTAACCCTAAAGGAAACCCTAATTCCTTATAAAGTAATAATAAATACCCAATAAACATGAAAACATCAAATTCAATCTTGATTATTAAGTTAGTTAAGTTATCTTTAAAATAGTCTTTTTATCTATGATCCATCACATACTTGTTTCTCACCTCAAGTATAGATGAGTATAACAATCAATAAATCATGATTTGAGGCATGAATTTACTTATTTTAAAATGTGGAGAAGACCCAAGCAAAATCGTCTAAGAAAGGGAACTTTTTCTTTAAGAACACTCATACAAAATACTAATGTTCCAAGGTTAGGTTGAGGCTATTTATGATATTTAGAATTTTTTAAGCTTAAATTTATTGATTCAAAGTGTATAATCAAGTGGGTAGGTGTTTATAGAAAGAAAAGGGCAAAAAGTAAGGAGAAAAAAATAAAATTTGAAACTTTCATGCAAGAAGGGCTATTTATAACTAGTCCTTTTAGAATAGTTATTTAAAAGAACTTAAATGGTTATTTAAGAGACCTTATGTGATCATTTAAGGAGGCCATTCTAGAGGGGAGTAGGCTGCTTATTCATACATTTTAGGGGTGGCTAGGGTTAATTTGAATGGCCATTCAACCATTCCAAATGGCTTATTCAGCCCCTTGAGCTACAAAAACTTTTCTTTTAGCCTTCCTTATACCTAAGATTCAATTTCACATACCTCAACTCATCCTAACTCATTCTTAAAAATATAAACCAATCATAGTCTACAAATACTTAAAAAATATTATTTCAAGCCTAGATAAGCATGTACTCAGAGCTTACAAATGGTGTAGTTGATTCATGTAATTGATGACTTGAGCTTCATATAAGCTATACAAGTTGCTAATTATGACCTAAATATATATATATATATATATATATATATATATATATATATATATATATAAGGAGTAAGGTGAAAGGTTGAATAATGGGTTTAGAGATGAGATTTCAATGCTCACGTCAGTATGAGGCAATGTTCATTGAGATTAAAGCAATGTACTTTAAGTTTAAAATTAATTTTTATTAAAGAATAGCATTAGAAGGTGTAGAAAAAGCTATTTTTTACTTTATTTATGAGCTTTTTTATTCATTATATGGTGAGGCTTATTGGCTAAGGTGTAGAAAAAGAGGCAACTTGTACTAATGATCAAGTAACCTTGTTCATTTTATCAATAGTTTGTAACATTTGTGTCATTTCTTTTGATGGCATAATGAGATGACAAATGTGACATCTTTAAGCCATCTTAATGATTCAACCTAAAGAGCTATTAAGATTCAAGCCTTTAGTTTAAGGTTGTGGGTATGAGGCATTACATTTTCATTATTTGTTTATGTTGAGTCATCTTGCAATATGCGACATGCATGATAATAGGCATTTTTATGCCAAGTGTAATTATATGAGTGGTTGTCAAATCTCAACCCATTTCCGAAGTCCTCTAACTTTAGCTCCTTGTGGATTTATCATAGGCATTATAAGTGAAAATTCAAATTTTTACCTTGAGTGGGTTGCTCTTAAGTCTTAGTTTAATCTTGCAAGCTCTTTCATTTATATAGTGATGAGTTGACTTTAATCATGTATATAAAGCTTTTTTTTTTTTTTTAGAATCATGAATATAAAACTTAAAAGATATGTCTTTAGTGATATTATGTTTACCTATACCTCCGATTCCTTTGGTAATCATTCTATATTTGAATTCCATTAAATATTAATTTCTAACTACCATACACATTTCTCAATATTTATTGCTAGGATTATTAATCATCATGCATGTCTTTTGAGTTTTAAGCCTAATTATTGCAAACCATCTAGTAATGGTTAAAATTATATTAACCTTAACATTAAGCTTTCTTTTCATTTTAATTTCTCTTTCCACATCTTAACAACCCTTATATCACCCTAGTTCTCCCTTAAGGTGTAATTAAAGGTTCCTTAGTTTTTATGCATCTTTGAGGAAAATTTTGGTATATTCTTTAGGTGTTTCTTCATGTTTTAACTTATTTTTAAGTTCTTGAACATGATCTAGGATATTGGAGGCTTGAGAGGTTAAGAACTAAGCTTTATTAGCATGAAAAACTCATATTTGGAGGGTCATTAGAGGCCAATCTTATTGGGTTGCATCCAATGGCCATTAAGACATCATAAAAGCTAGAGGAAGTTTTCACACGTAACCAAAAACCATTGAGAAAGGACTAATGACCGTTGGGGTTTATTATGTCTGTAAAATACTCTCTTTAGCCTAAAAATTCTAAGTGTTCTCGTACCTTTCCCTTTTTAAACATATTTTTCTTCTTTCTAAATACCTTAAAACCTTAAATAAATATTCTAAACATGTTTTAAATATAAAATGAAACTTTGATTGTCCTTTGAAATATGGATCAAATGAGCATCCATGGTGGATTTTCTCTCAACATAAACCTAATTTTGGATCCCTCTGGATTCTTTATTAATCCTTCCAAACAAGTAAATTTATATTTTTTTAAACATCCTTGGAGCTTATTAATAGCATGATTAAAGTGGTAATTACATATAGACATGTGGAAGGTTTAGGGCCTTTAAGAGTTAAAATTGGAGAAAATAAGTGTATTATTGTTTTATGCTCCCAAATTTGTTTGTAATGAATTCCTTAACCTTTATAAGCTAGGAATGCATGGTAGAAGTAGTTTAAGCTTTGGATTCTCAAACCCTTGCTTTGGACATATGGGTCGCTTTAGGGATTTTGATGTCTTATCTAATTCCTTTAAGGAAATGACATGTTCATGTATAATAGAACTTTAAAAATGATATTGTTGATAAGTATTGACTGAATTATTTGGTTTTGATTTTTGAGACCAAACCTTGGTGAATTCCATGAAATTCACTTTGATGCACTTATATTTATGATAGGTTATGCGAGTTAATCTCCCTATCTATAATATGTTTAAGATATTAGAATGTTATGATTGCAAGTGGGAATTAAACTATATCTTTATATTAAGCTCTATGACGTGTGGAAAGCTATACTTAATAAACACACACACACACCCATATATATGTACATCATTTTTTGAGTACATCATTTGAAGCCCTTAATTTACTTATAAGATTATTAAGGGATTTGTAATCATCCTCTAATTTTGAGCATTTTCTATTGTAAGTCTTTATTTGTGACTTATATTTGCCACATCTCATTGTGAGAGCTTCTAAAAGCTCGTCATCTACATCATCTAAATCATCATATTCTGTTTGATAATGAGATGAAATGCTTACCTCATTAGGAGAATCCTCTTGAGCCATGAAGCATAGTTGGTAATCTCCTAATCTTCCTCATCCTCACTTGAGCTATCATCCCAAGTGGCTTTAAATGTCATCCTTTTCTTTTTGTCCCCTTTCTTCTTCTTCTTTAACTTTGGACAATCATACTTAATGTGACCTTGCTTGCCACACTCATAGCAAGTGACTTCAGTTAATCTCTCTTTGAGATTAGGAGTAGCTTTCTTGAAGTTCCTTCTTTCTTTTCTTCTTATAATAAGCTCCTGGGTCTTTCTACAAAGCATTGCTAGTTCCTCTTCCTCCTTGTCACTTTCTTCTTCACTTGAAGTAATATCCACTTCCTTCTCTTTAGATGTAAACTTGAGTGCTAAGGTTTTCCTTTTTTGCTTTTCAGATTTTTCTCCTTTACCCTTCATTGTCTTCATCTCCTCATCTTTTTTAAGACTAACTCATGAGTTAAGAGTTTGTCTATCAAGACATTCATTGGCACTATCCCTATTTTTGGGTTGGATTCTTAGATACTACACACTCTAGCACCAAATTTCTCAAGAGACAAAGAATTTAGAATTTTGGAGTTTACCTCATGATTTATGAGAATCCTACGAAACTTTTTCATGTTGGTGACGATAGCTAGGATTTTATTAGTCATGTCATTGATGCTTTCATCCTCCATCATGAATAACTCTTATTTCATCACATACACCTCTAGTCGACTAGATTTCACCATGGTGGTGCCTTCATGATAGCTCTCTAAAGCTTTCCAAATCCCATAGGTAGTTTGGAATTATTGTACCCTTCCAATTTCTTCTTTTGAGAGAGAGCTTAGAAGGATTGTCATGACTCTCTTATTCTTGCCATTAGATCTTCTATGTGCTTCAACCCATTCTTCTCTAGGGATTAGTTCTTCACTCCCACCCACCACTTTGGTGGGTGGTTTCCATTCTTTAACAACAACATCCCATAGATCCACCACATTCGTATCTAGATAGATCTTCATCCTATACTTCCAATGAGTATAGTCAGCTCTATCAAAATAAGGCTTAAGGTGTAAGTAGATTCCTTCTTGTGTCATTTGATCTTTACTCACTCAATTAAGATTTTTAGTGAGACTTAGCTCTGATACCACTTATTGGCCCTAGTGCACCAAGAAGGGGGGGGTTGAATTGATGGCAAATTTGAACTTTTAATTTTAGAGGAAGCACACAAGAATGAAAGATTAGAGAAAAAGTAGAAGAAGAATGAGCACAAAAGTTTTATAGTGGTTCAGGTATTAACCAAGCCTACATCTACTCCCCAATTCACTAATTAGGTGTTTCACTTAATCACTAGTGTTATACAAGCTCACACTCAACTTAGTGCTTAAGCTCACACCAAACCTCATAAGTGTTTTCCCAAGGCTCACACTCAACCTAGTGTTTAGGCTCACACCAAACCTTACAAGTGTTTTTTCAAGGCTCACACTTAACCTATATAAGAGTTTTACAACTACACTAACTCTCAAACCTAACCAAGAATTTTCTATTCAAGGGCTCACTCTTAAACCCTACACAAGGTGTTTAAAGCTCACACCAAACTATGCATAAAGAACTAAGAAATTAAAGTAGATAATTAACTTTGCATGAGTTTTAGCACCATTAATGGTTCTTCTCTTGCATTAACATCAGTTTGGTGGAGTATTTATAGCTCACATCCACTAAAGAGATGTTACTCTAAAACTATCAATAAATCTCCAAGATGTGCTAGGCAAATTTAACATTAAATGCTTGTCAAACAGAAGTCGCGGTGGCTACTCCCATTTCGCGATCGTGAATTTCCAATTTCCATTGTATAACCAAAAATTTCTGTGGAAAACCCCATTTATTTCTAACGACTAGTCCACATGTCAGTTGTCAATTAGTTGTCTAGGAAAAAAAAGTCATTGCATTCTAACAACTATCAAAATTCGCGGTCACGAGATAACTATGTCTTAGGCACGAATGGGACTGCGAATTCCTCTATGACTCAAGCTCACTTCCTTCAGCTAGGTCACGGCTGTGAATTTTCCCTCAAATTCCTTTGGCTTAGCTTCATCCATTCTTATAGCAATATCACAGTCGTGATTTAGGGTATACTGACCACGAATTTGGTTGTCCTTCTAAAAGATGGAGATTTTGACTTCTAATGAAGATAACTCTTATAAACTACAAAAACAATACTTAAAATTGACATTAGAACTTTCAATCTATATTGTCCAGATCAAAAGAGAGTTTTAACTTAGTTTTGCACAACCTAGTCCAACATTATACATGTGGTCCCATCTTATGTCCTAAACAGAGTGCTACATATTTTTCCCATCACCTGAGTATATATATATATATATATATATGATCTTCACATATGAAAAGGAAAAAAGAAATAAAGAAAGAAAATGTGATAGTATATATTTCAGCATCACATTTCTTAGAAACAAAGACAAAAAATCAAAAGCCATGAGATGGATTCTTAAAATATGAAAAAATCAGGTTATTGTGCTAGGCCAAAAGTTCAATAGGTTGGTCATGAAAAGGCAATATTCAAGCAATAGTATACAATTTTGTTCCACTTTTCTAAACCCACATCATACTTAGTAACCAACCTATTCAATTTAAAGAGTCTTAAATGGTAAGGAGCTGTTTAAATTTTTTTTAAAAAAAAATCTAGCTTTTTTTAATAATAAAAACATGTCTTATTTTTTTTTAAAAAAAAAAAACAACAATGCATGCAAAAGGGGTCATATAAACGATGATGATAATAATGGTACTAATAGCAAGCCAACAACTTTTTAGTATAGAAATAGAGTTAGCAGAGACATAATGAAAGTAATCTCAAATAATAAAAATGATAAAGTGCTATGGTTATGTGAAAACTAGACATAACAAAAAAAATGCAATAATAATAACAGCAACAAATTTGGTTTTTAAAACCCAATAAGTATGGAGTTGTACAACCTTGTCTATAGTTGTACAACCCTCTACATAAGGTTGTACAATCTTTATGTTGGGTTGTACAACCTAGATTGATTGGTAGACAGTTTTTGCAAAAGATGATATTTTTTCTCTACTTGGATTTTACCTTCTTCAAACCCTTCTTTCTGTGATTTTTCAACATTCCAACAGCAAAATAGGGGGAGGTTAAACATCTTAGGATCCCTATTCATATCAAAAATGGAACTTGAGGGTGATTTTACAACTCATTTACATACGATATTTCTTGTTCGTTTATTTGTGTTTAGTGTGATGTTAAGGTTCTGTGTTGACCCTCTTTTGATAATGACTAAGTGAGGAACTTAAGATTTTAATGATCTTGAAAGTCTCTTTTATCATTATGTTTATGTTTAAAACATGTGATTAGTGTTTTGGCCCTCTAATCTCTTTCATTCTTTTATTGTATGCTAACCCTACAAGGTTAATGGTACATATAGATGCCATGCACTTTTAAAGGAACATAGGGTGAGGATTCATCAATCCTAAGATCCCTTTTGTGATGAGTTTTATCTTATGCCATTCAATATCCTCTAAATGCTTTACATTGTATATTTATTCCTTTGATAGTTCATTATTCATACATTTTTAGTATGTTTTGTATACTGATTTATGAAGTTGGGATGTGTTACAATGGACATTAGATGTATGCTTAGGTACCTTGACTTTGAAGTTATGGTAAGATAGACAAAATGGCCTTTATTTTCCTTTCCTTTGGTATCATCTATTTGTTTTCCTTTATTGATTACTAACTTGTTTTTCTTCCTTTAGGTGTAGCTATTATTACTTGAGGTAGAACATGAATTTGGTCTTGATTATCATCTTACAAGACTATGAATGATTATGCTTGAATTGATGGATGTTAATGCATGTTAAATCCCTATGCCATGTCACATGCCCCCATTCCCTCTTGATTATGCAAGACATGGATGAGTGCATGGATGAATGCATGATGATCTCTATGTCATGATGCATGAGCTCGATCCCTCTTGAAATAATTATGCTTAAGTGGATGAGTGCATGATAATCCATATGCCATGATGCATGACCCCTCTCCCCTTTAGGTTATTGGAAAGTTTTGAATGATTTGATTGTGCTAGATGTATGCTTAAGACTATCGATGTGTCGCCAGTTAGAGGAAAGTCAGGTGGAATCATCTTCGTGGTTATGCCCTTTAGTGGGCTCACCCAGGTAAACCCCACTAGTATCGTAGTTGCTCTAGGGCATCTATGGTCATGATATCTTATTAGGAAACTCCTCTTGGATATAAAACATCTCATCGTCATGGTACTCAGCCATAATAATCGCCCAAAAAGCTAAGGGAGCCTAGGAGCTAAGTCCGAAGTTTTGAGAGAGAAAAGAAAGAGAGATAAGAGGAAGACAGAGAAGAGGAATGACGCAAATGAGACAAGTCACTTTCAATGGGGTATATAATGGCTACGGTTATACAACTCTAGCTGGTCAGTACAGAGTCTGTACATTCATACATGGGTTGTGTAACCCCCTTTAGTCCACACCAGCTCGAGATGGCCCTTACAGGCCTAATCCCTTCTTTAACCCATAAGCCCCATTACCCTGCTAGCTCATTAGAACCCTAGCCTCTCTTTAAGCCCAATAACACCCAAATTTATCAAAATACCCTTGGCTTCCCAAAGAGCCTCAAAACATTCAAATTTGCTAAAATACCCCTAGCCTCTCTTTAATCCCAAGAACACCAAAGTTTGTCAAAATATCTTGGCTTCCCAAAGAGCCACATAACATCCAAATTTACTAAAATACCCCTAGCCTCTCTTTAAGCCTAAGAACACCCAAATTTATCAAAATACCTTTGGCTTTTCAAAGAGCCCTAGAACACCTAAATTTATTAAAATACCCCTAGCTTGCCAAAAAACCCAATAGCACCAAATTTACTAAAACACATCTAGCTTCCTAAAGAGTCCTAGAGAGGCCAAATTAACAATATGCTCTCATTACTTTTAAAACACCCCAAACTTCCTAATTCAAGTCAAGCCACCAAAATGCCCTTCAATGACAAACTTGCCCCTTTTAAGGACTCAACAATATTTCGAAAACAAATAATTTTCTCTCAAAAATTGCAAAACCCAAGAAAGCATTTCCTACAACAACTAGACCCAAGCCCCAAGCCTATTACCCTAAGAAAAGAATAGACACCCAAGATAACCATAAGGGTTGCAGGGATATGAACCCAGTCTTACAAATGCTAGAAGGACCCAAATGACATAAGAACCACCTAAAGGGCATCCTTAAGACAAAATCATCAGTCAGAAAGACTAAAGCACCTATAGAGAAATGCAAGAGCACCTATAGAGAAATGCAAGAGCACCAATGACTTTAAAAGGCTAATTATCCAATACCAAACATTTAGTACTTGCTAGAGAGCTATCAAAACCACTTCAATACTTATTAGAAAGCTACTAAAGAGCTATAAAAACACCTGATACCTACTAGAGAGCTACCAAAATCACTTTAGTATCTACTTAAGAGCTATTGAAAAGCTATCAAAACACTTGATACTTGTTAGAGAGCTGTCAGAACCATTTTTGTACTTGCTTAAAAGCTACTAAAGAGCTATCAAAACACTTAATACCTGTTAGAAAGCTACCAAAACCACTTCAGTCCTGCTTGAGAGCTATTGAAAAGCTATCAAAACACTTAATAACTACCAGAGAATTGTCAAAACCACTTCAGTACCTACTTGAGAACTACTGAAGAACTATCAAAACACTTGGTATCTGTTAGAGAGTTGTCACAACCACCTACTTGAGAGTTGATAAAAAGTTGTCAAAACATATGGTACACGTTGGAGAGATATCATAATCACTTTGGTACCTACTCGAAGAGCTGTTAAAGACTTATAACCTTGGGTGTCCTTACTAATGTTTACACTCTTTACTTTATTTTGTTGAGACTTCTTCAAATAACTATTTATCAAATGCTATTTTTCAAGCCCTACAAAGCATGGGGCAAATGATAAGCATCAGATTTTGAATCTCTGGATGCAAAATTCAATGATGAAAATCATTGAATCTATTCCTCATAATGCAAAAGGAATTTCCATAGGAAGAGATAAAAGTCTTAGAAAAACTTAGAGAAGTCTAAAACCAGTAGCCTATCACCAAGCCTAAAACTACCTGTTAGGGTTCATGGGCTGTATAGCCTATAAAAGAGGGTTATACAACCTACCAATCTTAAATTTACAGCCTATTATAGAGGCCCTAATAGAGGGACATACAACCCATGTGCAAACCTTAATTTGAGGGGTTCATCTCCCTCTCTATGATTAGGTGCGTCTATGGTGCATCTAGAATAATTTTAGGCTATGGTGAACTTAACTAACACATATAAATACCCTTCTCATTTGAGGAGAGAGAGACGCTTGGAGACCCTAAGGTACTCTGCCAAAATACCTATCAAACATCCCTAAAACACAAAAACCCTAAACCCCAACTCATCATAACCCATTTCAAGGTGGAACTAGGCCTAATCTCTTCATTTTTATGTATTCCTTGAGCATTTTAGAGAAAAAAAAATTAAATTAATGAACCTCTAAGGGCGCAAAAACACACAAAGGCATCTAAGAATCCTTATCACTCTTCCCCTCTTCTTTCTTTCTATGTTTTCAAAAGCCAGGAAGTAAAGAGATGTACAACCCTCATATTGAGGTTGTTCAACCCAAATTGACTAGGAAACAACTTTTAGAAAAGATGTTCTTCTTTCTCTACATGGATTTCACCTTCTTCATACCTTTTTTTTTGTGATTTTTAAATGTTTCGGCAGTATAATAAGGGGAGGTTAAACATCCAAGGATCCCTATCATATTAAAAATGGAACTTGAGGGTGATATTTAAGTGATTTCACAACTTCTTTACATACAATGTTTCATGTTCCTTTTTTTTTGTGATTTAGTGTGATGTAAAGGTTCTATTTTTTACCCTCTTTTAATAGTGACCAAGCAAGGAACTTAAAGTTCCAAGACCACTAGAGTCTTTTTTGTCATTATGTTTGTATTTAGAATATGTGATTAATGTTTTAGCTCTTCAATCTCCTTTATTCTTGTGTTATAAGCTAACCCTACATGGTTAGTGGTAAATATGGATGCCATACTCTTTAATAGCTACATAGGATGAGGATTAATCAATCCTAGGATCCTTCTTGTGATGATTTTTATCTTAGGCCACTCAATATCCTTCAAATGTTTTGCATTGCATATTTATTCCTTTGATAATTCATTATTCATACATTTTCAGTATGTTTTGTATACTAATTTATAATGTTTGGATGTGTTACCATGGACATTAGATATATGCTTAGGTATCTTGACTTTGGAGTTATGGTAAGATGGCTATAATGGCCTTTATTTTCCTTTCCTTTGGACTCCTTTATTTGTTTTCCTTTAGTGATTACTAACTTACTTTTCTTCCTTTAGGAGTAATTGCTATTACTCGAGCTAGACCATGAATTTGGTCTTGATTGTCATCTTGCAAGACTATTAATGATTATGCTTGAAATGGATGGATGATACATGTTGAATCGCTATACCATATCACATGCCCCCATTCCCTCTTGATTATGCATAATGTGGATAAGTGTATGGATAAATGCAAGATAATCCTTATCCCATGATGCATGACTCCCATCCTTTTTGAAATAATTATGCTTGAGTGGATGAATGTATGGATGAATGCATGATAATCCTTATGCTATGTGCATGACCCTTCTACCCTTTAGGTTGATGAAATGTCTTGATTGATTTGACTCTGTTAAATGTATGCTTAAGACCATTAATCAGACCAATCAAAAGTTCTGTTAAAATATTAAAAGTAAAGCAAAGATGTTCGAATGTCGGATCTTTATATCTAGGCAGTTTGGGGGTGTCTAACATATTCCCTATGTCGTACCTAATTTTCAAACCCAATCTCTGATAAGGTGAAAAAGAAATTGGCATTCTAATTAACTTCAATTAGGTTCAAATTTTACCTTCCCTAGATTTTTATCCCAACCAAAGTTGGGTGGTGACTCCATATTTTCTAGGGATGGACCAATATATTGTCTCACATTTTATCCCTCGATGACCTTCATTTTGGATTAAAGGCTTTGAAATCATACAAGGCCTAAAAAAATCTCTCGTTGATCAAAGTGCACACCACACCTTGGGGTCATTACCGATGTATAGATGCTTATCCTTTTGATCCCCTAATAATCGATAACAGGATGGAGTCGCAAGCAAGATTCCACTTATTTAAGTGAAACCAACGAGACACTCATAGTGGAAACTCTATTGGGGACCCAAAATTGACTTCACATTTAATCTCTAGTTTACTTTTAATATTTTAAACTTGTTATTGAGTAGCCCTTTGCATTTATGTAGCCTCCACACTTCACTATGAGCACTAGGTTGCCCTTAGATAAAATGTTGGTTCTTCAAATACACTCCATTCAGGCTTAGAAAATTATGAGGAGGATTCATCACTCATGAGCTACTACCTTTAGGTATATCGAATAGGGGATTATGAAAATCACCCCCAAGCTTATAGGAGCCATTAATTACAACAACCTTCTCGACCATTAGGCGCATGTAAGAGCTAATTATTCCTTAGGATAGGTCACCCCTCTTTATTACATTTCTTCTTTATAGAAGAGTGAAAGTCCTTAAATAACATGGTTAGTAATCCTTTTGTAAGCACAAATGTAACCCAATTCCTCTTGATGTAATTATCCTCTACATGTAAATACTTGTATACTTCGCCTTCCCTATCATGTAAATATCTTTCATGTATATTCCTTTCTCTTTAAAAGGATTTCTTTCCTTGCTCGTACATATTTCTTCAAGCAATATAAAGAGTTCTTCCTTTTAGTGCATGTGTCTATATGTTCTTTCAAGACTTTAACTTTTCCTAGTTCGAGGCAACCTCGTACATTCTTTACCCTATGATGGTATAAGAATAAGACTCCACCTAGGAAAGAGTCACTTGATCTCATGTGTGGGAGGAATAAGGTTGGAAAGATCTTGTGCAAAATTATTTATGCATATCATGCATACATGCATCAATTTATTGTTCATGCATCATACTGATAACCCTTGCCTTGCAACCATCATAACTCTATCCAAAGTCTTTTGGAAGAGAATGAGAAATCGACTTGCTAGAAAGAGTAAGACTCTGAGTCCAAGCCAAAAAGTCAATTTGATCTTGGAGACAACCATACCGCTAGAGATCTTAGACATAATGATAGTCAACTTTAACTACAAGATGGAAGAGAGGATTACTAAGGAAGCAAACAAGCACATTAATAAGATTATGAAAAAGGAAGAGACCTCTTCTAATAGAACTAACAAAGGGAAAACACTAATAAAAACTCCCCAATCTATGGTAATTGATAACGATCTACTTTGGATGAAAGAACACCATGAAAGGAACTTCCCATAGAAGTGGGAAGTATGATTGCCATTCTAGATAAACCCCTAAAAAGTGAGAAGGAGAGCACTCAGTTTGATGACATTGCCAAGCAGTTAGAGAAAATATAGAAGGCCCTAAGTGCTAAAGGTTTGGAAAGGGGAATGGACATTGGGGAATTACTAGCCTGCAAACCTAATGTTGGCCCTAGGCACCAAGAAGGGGGAGTTGAATTGGTGTATAAAAATTAAAATTGGAAAGAGAGAAGAGAAATGAGTAGGAAAGAAACACACAATTTATAGTGGTTCGGGGATAAACAACCCTACGTCCACTCTCCAATTCTTAGAAATTAGGTGTTCCACTATCTTTCAAAGGTGTTTTTAAGCTCACACCAAACTTTTATACTTGTGTTTTAAAGGCTCACACAATAACCTATACACTTATGTTTTAAGGCTTACACAACAACCTTTACACTTGTGTTTTAACAGGCTCACACAATAACTTATTACAATTGGTGTTTATGCTCACACCCAATAATGAGTTAAAGAATAGAAAAGAGTGAGTAGCAAAATTGCAAAAGCCTAGGTACAAAGTTATCTATTCTCTTTCATTTACATCTGTTTAGTGAGGTATTTATAGTCTCTACCCACCAAAGAGACGTTGCAATAAAACTGGTACAAAATCATCAAAGTATGCTAGATAGATTTTTGCATTAAATGCTTGACAGTCTTAATTCGCAGTCACTACGACTTGTTAGTGGTCGCGAAATCCAAATTCCATAAGAAAAATCTCGTTTGTGTCTAACGGCTAGTCCACGTGGCAGCTTCTTATTAATTCACTAGGATAATATAATCGTTGCCTTTCACCTGCTCTCAAAAGTAGTGATCGCAATTTATCTTATACAGGATGTGACTCTGGATGCGAATTCCTGCCAAAAGTGTTCATCTTCTTCTTTTGGGTTCGCGGTTGCTACCGACAAGTTTCCATCGTAATTTTTGACTTCCAATGGTTACTTGAGACACTTGTCAAGTTGTGGTTGTGGACTTGATTACATCTTAAGTTATTTCGAAATTCGCAGTCGCGACTAAGGCAAACCTTACACCGCAAATTCATTTATGACTCTAATTTTCCTTTCTTTAAATTGGTCGCGACAGAGAAATGGCCCGCAAATACATCTGTCCATTTTGTCAACCTGTCTTAGTCTACTTCGCGATCACGATTTATCAAGTTACGGTTGCGAATTAGAGAGCACTTGCTTACTTTGGAGATTTTTTAACTTCATCCAATTTCCAATGTAAAGATTAATTAAAAACTGCAAAACAATACTTAATTTGAAATATTAAAATTGATCAATCCCTTTGTCAAGATCAAAAGAGGTCTAAGACTTAGGGTTAACCACCTAGTCCAACAATCTCCCCCTTTTTTATTTTGACAACATAGATTGATCCTAAGTGAAAAATAATACAGAAATGTGAAGTTGGAGTATTGCATGAATGAATGCTTAAGATGAAACTTCTAAGTTTTGGCATTTAATCAAGCAAAGTGAAATTTTCGAAAAAAAATAAGTAAGATGTTCATTATGCTCATGATGTTCCCCCTTAACATATGCTATAAATTTCAAGTTAATATTCCCTAAAATACTTACTATTTCTCCCTTTTTTGCAAGATCAAAAAGAGAAGATAAGGGAAAAGAGAAACAATTAGAAGCATACATAAGGAGTCAAAGAAGAATACTTTTATAAAGATAAAATGCATCACACATAAGACAATGTATTGCCAGAAAATAACTTTTTTATTTACATAAAAGTGGGGTCATAATATTTGTTAAAAAAAACATAAGGAAAATGAAAAACAAATACAAAAAATTCCTAATATAGAGTAGTGGAGAATCATCTCCGAAAGATGGTATCTCTGGTGCTAGTGTTGCTCTCTCGGCTTCATCCCTATCCTCAACATCATCTTCATTGCCATCTCTATCTTATGTATCTTCAAATTTGGTGAAGTTTGAAAAATGGCAAGGAGGAACTCCTAGTTTCTCTTAGAGATCCACCATATCGCTATGAAGATGTGAAAGGAAGAGAAACCTTTTATTCATCATCCTCATTAGTTTACCCAACTTTTGATTAATGGTGGCAAGAGACACCTTTCTCTTCGCTTTTGGTTGAGGAGGAGGGACTTGTATGATGTCTTTTTTAATCTGAAGCCTCTTTCTCTTCGAAGCTTAGGAGGACTCCATCTTTTTTCCCCCTATCGCACCAAAAGTATAGATATAAGTGTCCAGATGTATGGCCTTAGCGTTTATGAGATAAGTGAGGTCTACGAAGTTTTAAGAGGGAAGGAGCTTCTTAGTGAGGAATTTCTCTTTCTCCTCATCAAGTGCTCCAATAAAACGGTAGATGGTTGTTATGTGGGAGGGCTAGAGAAATTGGGTTTTGGGTTTTGTATTGATCCACAAGGTAACGATCGGTTTGGATTATTTTGTTCTTGAGAAGGCAAAACAAGAATGCCAAGTCTTTTTGAGAAACCTTCTCGTTACCATCACCTCTTGCATTTACGAAGAAGGTGATGATGCAATGAAGGATCCAAAAGGGTAGGGATTTGATGTGTTTGGATAGAGAAGAGCAGGGGTCGTGTTTGGTTTCAATAAAAATCTCTGACCAAAATTCAGAGTAGATAACGTCAAGTGTGAAGATGATGAAGAAAATGTGTTCTCCGACTTGTAAGTTAAAAAGGAAGACAATTGATCGAAGAAAGAAAGGATGGCCAAAGGCCTGAAACACTGGCCCATATTAATTGTCTCTAAAATAGGATTTCCGACTGAATTGTACGATGCACAAAAATTCACATACGACTTATTCGTATCCGAGTTCATCTCAGAAGATGAACTCGTTCCATCCCAAGTTTGACAGAAAGGCTCTAATCTCCACATTGATGCCAAAAGTTTCTAGCATGAATGTTGATGGAATCTTATTTAGGTGAATCACTTTGGAAGAGTTCGCCTTAAATCTTTCCTTTTCTTCCTTGGTGATTCCCTTCATGAGATGGAGGGCAGGAGGTGCAAGGGTTGAGCCATTGCCTTGTCCTTGTCAGCCTTGGAGAATTTCTTGGGAGCCATAGCAACAGGGAGAAAGCTTGAGGATTTAAAGGGATTTAGAGAGAGAGAGAGAGAGAGAGAGAGTTGGTGTTTAGAAGTGGAGTGAAGAGAGCACTATTGAAGGGGGTATTTATAGGGTTTGAAGGGGTGTGAAAACAAGCAAAAACGGCTAGAAATGGATTAAATGAAGAGAGAAAATGATTGGCAATCAAATCACTTAATTGCCTAGGCGGTTACTCTAATTCGCGTCCACGAATTCATGAGTCATGACTGCGAATTTTGGAAAATGTGATTAACGGACAAATTTTCCTCAGGAAAAGGCTCGCCAACAGTCATATTTTTGAAAAACAGACCAAAATTCACGGTAGAGCGCAAATTTCACGATTGTGAATTGACATTTGACAGCTGGGTGACATTGACTTGTACTTCGTGATCATGAATAAGGAATAGTAATCGTGAATTATGAGTCAACAAGGATAAGAATTGAAAATCCAATTTTTGAAAAAAATGAAAAATTGTGATCCACATGAAAATACATACATCAATATCACAAACCAATAAATACCAATACACATAGCAATATTACATAAAAGATCAAAAATTTTCACTTTAGGGAGCTTCCATCAAGCATTCCCAATTCTCTCTTGATGAAGTTCAACTTTTCTTCATTTAGAGTTTTGGTGAAAATATCTGTAAGTTGATGATTTTTGTTAATAAATTCCAACATAACATCACCTTTTTGCTCATGATCTCTAAGAAAATGATGTCTAATGTCTATGTGCTTACTTCTAGAATGTTGGATGAGATTCTTAGAGAGATTAATAGCACTTGTGATATCACATTTAATGGGACTGTGATCAACTACTTTGCCAAAATCTTTCAATTATTGTTTCGTCAAAAGAACTTGGGTGCAACGAAACCCGTCGCCACATGCTCAGCTTCTGCGGTGGATAAGGCAATCGATACTTGCTTTTTACTAAACTAAGAAACTAGACATTCACCTATAAATTGGCAAGTTTCGAAAGTGTTTTTTCTATCTAATAAACTACCAGCATAATCCGTATACGAATACCCTACAAGGCTAAATGAGGAATCCCTAGGATACCATAGACCTAAGTGTATAGTGCCATGCAAATACTTAAAGATCCTTTTAACAATATTCAAGTGAGACTCCCTAAGGGAGGATTGAAACCTAGTGCACATGCAAACACTAAACATGATATCTCACCTAAAAGTAGTAAGATAAAGTAGAGATCTGATCATACATCTATATCTTTTTTCATCCACCACCTTACCCGATTCATCCTTATCTAGGTTGATGGTACTGCTCATTGGAGTTTTAGCTTCCTTACAATAATCCATGTCAAATTTCTTTAACATCTCCTTTGTGTACTTGGCTTGGTTGATGAAGATCCCTTCTTTGGATTACTTGATTTGTAGATTAAGAAAGAATTTGAGCTTTCCTATCATGCTCATTTCAAATTCCCTAATCATACACTTACCAAAATCCTCACAAAGAGATTCATTAGTAACACCAAAAATAATATCGTCAACATAGATTTGAACGATTAATGTATCATGCTTGTGTTTTTTGACAAAAAGTGTAGTGTCCGCTTTTCCTTTCTCAAAATCATTTTTCAAGAGAAATGAATTAAGCCTTTCATACCAAGCTCTCAAAGCTTGTTTCAATCCATATAAGGCTTTGTTCAATTTGAAAACATGGTTTGGAAAACAATGAGACTCAAAACTAGGAGGTTGTTCAACATAGACTTCCTCCTCTATGATGCCATTCAAAAAAGCACTTTTCACATCCATTTGAAAAAGTTTGAAATTCATATGACATGCAAATGCTAAAAGAATCTAATGGCCTCTAATCTTGCTATAGGGGTAAAGGTTTCATCATAATCTATGCCTTCCTCTTGGTTGTATCCCTTAGCAACCAATCTAGCCTTGTTTTTAATAATAAGACCTTGCTCATCTAACTTGTTCCTAAACACCCACTGACAACTAATAATAGGTTGTTCTTTAGGCCTAGAGACAAGTTCTCATACCTTGTTTCTCTCAAATTGATTGAGTTCTTCTTACATAGCAAGTACCCAACTCTCATCATCAAGAGCCTCATCAATTGACTTTGGCTCAAGTTGAGAAACAAATGCAAGATTATTATCTAAAAGTTGAGATCTAGTACTTACACCCTTAAAAGTATCACCAATGATTAAGTCCTTGGGGTGATACTTGGAGAATCTCCAATCTTTAGGTAAATCTTGGCTTGGTTCTACTTATTGTTAATGATGTTGGTCTTCATCTACTCTTAATGAATCACCTTCTTCTTTTTCTTTATTAATTCTTCTTATAGAATCATCGAATTCTAGCTTTTCAAGATCACCTACAAGATCATCAACAAAGATACCTTTCCCAAGATCAAGTTTACTAGACTCATCAAAGATAATATTCATAGATTCTTCAACTACCATTGTACTTTTGTTAAAGACTCTATATGTTTTACTTGTGGTGGAATAACCTAAGAAGATTCCTTCATTGGTCTTGGAATCAAATTTCCCAAGATTATCCTTGGTATTCAAAATATAGCACTTACATCCAAATACTATAAGGTATGAGATCTTGCATTTTCTACCATTCCAAAGCTCATAAGAAGTTTTATTGAGGATGAGTCTTTTGAAAACTCTATTTGCAATATAACATGAGTTATTAATGGCTTCATCCTAAAAGTAATTTGGTAAGGAATACTCATTAAGCATTGTTCTAGCCATTTCTACTAAAGTTCTATTTTTCCTCTCTACAACACCATTTTGTTGTGGTGTTCTAAGAGTTGAAAAAATATGAAAAACTCTATTCACTAAACAATAATTTTTAAATGACTCATTTTGAAATTCATTTCTATGGTCACTTCTAACAGAAGATATGAAGTAACCTTTTTCATTTTGAACCCTTTTTGCAAAATTTTTAAAAGCATCAAATGATCATTCTTATGAGCTAGAAAAGAAACCAAAGTGAACCTAGAGTAGTCATCTACAAGGACTAGTGCATAATGCTTTCCACCTAAGCTAGCACTTCTAGTAGGTCCTATCAAGTCCATAAGGATAAGTTGAAGTGGTATAGATATACTTACAATATTTTTAGCTTTGTGAGTGGCATGGTGTTGCTTCCCCATTTGGCATGGACCACATGTCTTGTCTTTGAAGAACCTTAGCTGGGGAAGTCGTTCCACTAACTTTCCTTTGGATAGGCTTTAAAGAAGATCCATGTTTGCATGCACAAGCCTTCTATGCCACAACCAAGCTTCATTGCTCAAAGACATAAGACACTTAAAAGATTGGTTAGCCAAATTGTCTAAGTCAATTAAGTAGGTATTATCTTTCCTTTCACCCTTGAAAATAACCTCATCATCCACTAAAGTGGTGACTCAACATTCTCTAGAATCAAAGGTGACCTTATTACCTTTGTCACACAATTGACTTACACTTAACAAATTATGTTGTAAGCCACTAACTAAAATAACATTATCAATTAAAGAACATCCATTCTTACCAATGGTTCCAATGCCAATTACCTTACCCTTGGCATTGTTACCAAATGTGACATCTCCACCTTCTTTTTCTTTTAATGTCGTGAATAGCTTTTTATTTCCAGTCATGTGCTTGGAACCTCCACTATCCATATGACAATTACTTGATTTGGTGGTTGCCACATTCCCCTGCATAACAATAGTAAGTTACCTTTTCTTAGGTATCCAAGCATACTTGGGTCTTTGGAGGTTAGAAGATAAAGGGTCCTCTAATTTGAGGTGAGCCATCCTAATATAACATGAATGTTAATATGTCCAAATCTCATGCAATAATGGCATTAGAGTTTAGACTTTGGAGTCTTTCTCCTTTGCATAAATTTAGTATGAGCAGGAGGCCTTCTCATACCTTGGTCATGTGAGTACATGCATTAACATGTATGAAGAGTAGGAGGAGAGAATTTTGTATAAGTATGACCATGCTTTTTGTTGTAAATGTAGGCATGGTTAGCTCTTTGAGTCTTGGCTCTAGAGCTTGGTAGAGCCTTTCTTTTGCTCTTAGGCTTAGGAAGCTTAGTGCTAAGAGCATTTTTCTTCCCAGTTACCTCAATGCTAGATGTTTGAGGTTCTAAAGATTTAACGAATGTGGTATGAGATGATGAGGAGGCTCCACTGAAGCCTAAACCATGTCTAACTAGAGGTGGTCTTTGTGACACAATCAATGTGTCCAAGGCTTCTTTTCCTTTATGGAACTTAGAGATTGAGCTTCTAAGCTCAATGACTTCTCCTTTAAGAGTGTCATTCTCCTTTCTTAATGAAGCCATTGAATAAGATGATGTGGAAAGTTTTTCTACTGAGTTTTTGAGTTCTTCATTAGAAGTTCTCAACTCATTTACAAGATCACTAAGACTCTTGTATTCATCTTCTAATTTTGAACACATTTTCTTATAAGTTTTAACTTGTGACTTATACTTGTCACATCTCATGGTTAGAGCCTCTAGAAGCTCTTCATCTATCTCATTAAATTCAAAATCAGAATGAGAATGGGAAGAAGTACTTACCTCATTTGTAAAATCTTATTGTGCCATGAAGCATATGTTGGCAACCTCTCTTCTTCCTCTTCTTCACTTAAGCTTTCATCCCAAGTGGCTGAAAAACTCTTATTCTTCTCTTTATCCCATCTCTTCTTCTTCTTCTTTAATTTGGGACACTTATACTTAATGTGGCCTTACTTGCCACATTCATAACAAGAGACTCATACTTAAAGTGGCCTTACTTGCCACATTCATAATAAGAGACTTCGTCAGATTTCTCTCTTGGATTAGGAGTTGTCTTCTTGAAGCCTTTTCTTTCTTTTCTTCTCTTGATCAACTCCTTTGTCCTCCTAGAGAGCATTTCTAGCTCCTCTTTGTCACTTTCTTCATCACTTGAGGTGATCTCTACCTCCTTCTCTTTTGTTAAAGCTTTAAGAGCCATGGTTTTTCTCTCTTCTCCGGTTTGTCTCCTTGGCCTCTTAGCTTCTTCATTTGTTTATCTTTTTATAAGACCAACTCATGAGTTAAGAGTTTACCTATCAACACATCGGTTGGAACCTTTCCAATCTCTGGATTGGACTCTTGTATGCTATAAACTCTAGCACCAAATTTATCTAGAGGAAGAGTTTTAAGGATTTTTGTGTTTACCTCATAGATAGTGAGAGCTATTCCAAATTTCTTCATGTTGTTGACAATGGACAAGAGCCTATTTGTCATTTATGTGATGCTCTCATTGTCCTTCATCATGAAGAGTTCCCATTCGGTGACATACATCTCCAAATGGCATGATTTGACTAGAGTTGTGCCTTCATGATAGTTATCTAGAGTCTTCCAAATGGCATGTGTTGTTTGACAATGTTGCACTCTTCCAATCTCTTCTTTAGAGAGTGAGCTTAGAAGAATGGCCATTGCTCTTTTGTTCTTGCCATTTGATCTTCAGTGAGCTTTAACCTATTCGTCCCTTGGTATTAATTCTTCATTACCATCCATAACTCTAGTAGGTGGCTTCCATTCCTTGATGACCACATCCCAAAGTTCCATCACATCTATGTCAAGATAGATCTCTATCCTATACTTCCAATGAGTATAGTTTGTTCCATCAAAGTGTGGCTTGAGTTGTGAGTGGATTCCTTCTTATGCCATGATCTTTATTCACCCAATGAAGGTTTAATTGTGAAGCTTAGCTCTGATACCACTTGTTTGCCCTAGGCACCAAGAAGGGGGGGTTGAATTGGTATATAAAAATTAAAATTGGAAAGAGAGAAGAGAAATGAATAGAGAAGAAACACATAATTTATAGTGGTTCGGGTATAAACAACCTTACGTCAACTCCCCAATTCTTAGAAATTGGATGTTCCACTATCTTTCAAAGGTGTTTTCTAGCTTACACCAAACTTTTACCCTTGTGTTTTGAAGGCTCACACAACAACCTATACACTTGTGTTTTGAGGCTTACACAACAACATTTACACTTGTGTTTTAATAGGCTCACACAATAACCTATTACAATTAGTGTTTATGCTCACATCTAATAATGACTTAAAGAATAGAAAAAAGTGAGTAGCAAAATTGCAAGAGTTTAGGTACAAAGTTATCAATTCTCTTTCATTTACATCTGTTTGGTAAGGTATTTATAGCCCCTATCCACCAAAGAGACGTTGCAATAAAACCAGTACATTAAAGTGTGCTAGATAGATTTTCGCAATAAATGCTTAACAGTCTTAATTTGCGGTCGTTACTACTCGTTAGTGGTCGCAAAATCCAAATTCCATAAGGAAAATCCCGTTTGTTTCTAACGGTTAGTCCACGTGGCAGCTTCTTATTAGTTCATTAGGATAATATAATCGTTGCCTTTCACCTGCTCTCAAAAGTAGCGATCGCGATTTATCTTATCAAGTTGTGGTTGTGGACTTGATTACATCTTGAGTTACTTCGAAATTCACGGTCGCAACTGAGGCAAGCCTTACATCGCAAATTTGTATATGACTTTGGTTTTCCTTTCTTTGAATTGGTCGTGGCAAAGAAATGGCCAGCGAATATGTCTGTCCATTTTGTCAACCTATCTTAGTCTAGTTTGCGATCGTGATTTATCAAGTTGCGGTCGCAAATTAGAGAGCACTTGCTTACTTTTGAGAGTTTTTAACTTCATCCAATTTCCAATGTAAAGATTAACTAAAAACTGCAAAACAACACTTAATTTGAAATATTAGAATTGATCAATCCCCTTTATCAAGATCAAAAGAGGTCTAAGACTTAGGGTTAACCACCCTAGTCCAACACCTAAGAAGCTACTAGCTAACTTTCATATGCCAGAGCTTCCCAAATTTATAAGGATTCAGAATGCTAAGAACCAAATCCATTCATATATACTAGTCATGAAGGCATTAAGGGTTCCTAAGGATACTATGTTAGAGGTTTTTGAGTTGTCACTAGAAAGGTCTACAAACATGTGGTATTTCAATCAACCAAAAACTGTCAAGAAAGACTGAAAAGAGTTGTCAAAGCCTTTCAAGAGACATTATGCTTGTAATTTGGATTTAGAAGTCATGTTGCAAGACTTGGAATCTTTAAGGTAGAAAATCAATGAGAGCTTAAATGACTACATCAAAATATGGAAGAAAATGACTTTAGAGACAACCACAAGGCCTACAGAGAGAAAGCAAGTCAAGATAATTGTTAAAGTGGCTCTACCTAGTATTAGCGCTAGAATCCAGTAAATGTTAGTTAGAAACTTTAAAGACCTTTGAAGAGCGGGTTTGCAAGCTAAAGAGTTAAATTCAAGTCAATAAGATAGTATGGGAGAAGAATAAGTGCCCCATTCAGCCTCAGTATGAGGAAAACAAGATGGCCAATGTAAATGCAGTAAAAGTCCCAAGACAGTTCATTGATTTGGGGATGCCTCTATCTACAACATTTAAGAGGTCACAGAGGAAGTGTTGAAGCCTCTGTGCCCCCCTACCCTAAGACCACCTCTTAACCCTCTACCTAGGGGATATAACGCTAATGCTTATTATACTTTTCATCAAAGAGCATGTCATTGTACTGATGATAGTTATAGGTGAGAAACAAGATTAGGATCTCATCGATAACAAGATAATTATCCCATCAAATTTTAAAAGACTTAGAACTCGATGGAACTCTCTCCCAAACTATCGTAATGTTCCTTCCCAAACTTAAAGGACTTTCATGATAGATTCTAGGATTCTTGAAGAAATTGTTATTACTATTATTACAGAGGTCATAAGTAAGGTTTCAATTGTTTACACTATCAATCGATAGGAAAGCACAAATAATGAGATAAAATAGTTGTAAAGATGAGGAATGATCCAGTTATGGGAAAAGAGTGATGAAGAAGAAAAAGCTAGGCAGGTGAGCCATGTGACTCGCAGTGGGAAGTATTACCCCAACAAAGAAGCCCCCGAGGAACCGAGGGTTGAGAAAAAGGCAAATGAACTCATCTTGAATGAGAAGATAGATGAAAATCCTATTGTAAAATAGTCAAAGAAGATGCTTATCCAAATCAATATGTGGGAGTTGCTTACGAACTCTCAGGAACATAAGAAGGCTATGGTTGTAGGTTTGTCGAGTCTGATTATCTCAAAGGAAGCTACTTCAATGGACGTTATTGCATTGGTGACTCATAAGGGTAAAATCACTTTCTCAAATGAGGATCTACCACCAGAAGGAAGGGATCATAACTTGGCCCTATTCATTTGAGTCAAGGTGAAGGGGAAACATATGCCATATGTAATTGTTGACGATGGATCTAAGATCAACATATGCCCATCAAAGTTGTTATATAAGTTTGGATTGTTTGAGAAGGATTTAGAGGCTACTAACAATATCATAAAGACCTACGATAATAGTAGGAGGCCAGCTTCAGGTGTGTTCAAGACTTTTGTAAAAAATGGGCATTGTGGAGACTATAGTGGAATTCACAGTCTTAGACATTTCAATCACCTTCTCGCTCTTATTGAGAAAACCATGGTAGCACCCATTGGGTGATGTGTTTTTCACTGTTCATTAGAAAGTTAAGATTTTGTACAAAGGAGAGATTGTGACCATTTATGTAAAGGTTAAGGAGATTGTATCAGCTTTAAGTATGCTCGTTTCACATCTTTAAGGGTTTCAGGTTGTAGGAGTCATCGATAAATGGGTTGATCCTAAAGTTACGAGGATAATGAAGAACATAAACTTTCTTCCAAGACAGGGGTTAGGGAGAATTCTATCGACATATCAGAATTCCCAAAAATCCCCACTCAAACTATAAAGAAATGACTAAGGCATTATAGTAAAGAAATAGAGCTAGGACTAAAGGACTTGTATGAACTACTATTAGATTTTTTTTTATGAAAAAAAGGGAAGCCACTAGAAAAGTTGAGCAAGAAGTTCCTAAGAATGAGAAGTTGTTAGGTGAGAATATAGATAAATTCGAGAAGACCTTTTTCTAGCTAGACATTATTAAGTTGGGATATCAAAATTATCAGAACCCACCTAAAGAGAAGGAGGGCAAGAAGAATAAAAAGAACAAGGGTAAATAGATCTTGGCATTAAAAAAAATGAATGAGAATCAAATCAACTTGTAGTTTCACATGGTCGTCAATATACATGGCCATGGAATGATAAAAAGAAGGTCATTGATGAACAGGCAGAGTAATATTTACTAGATAAAAAATTTTGGGTCACCAGGGAAGATTATGTAAAGGATGGACTTGAATTGATGAAGTAGAATGCACCCTTTGTAGACACAAAATGGGAGTATATTGGGTCGTGCAAGTTTAATGAAACTGTGTACACTGGAATAAAGTTGAAGGGTATTGAGAGCATGATTATGAACTCCATTAAAGAAGTGGGTGGCAAGGAAATGCAAGGTCCTGTAATGGAGATTGAGCCAACTATGGCTGAAAGTGCAACTCTTTGGGCAAATTTTCTAAAGATTAAACTATTGAATGACCAAATGAAGTAAATTTTTAAAGGGTTTGTCAAAGCTGTTACAGGATTGAAAAATAGGATGGAGGGTAAAAATAGAGCATATATTGCACAGGGTGAGAACATAGGCATATTGGCTAGTAGGGAGAAGAATAAGGAGAAAATGCAAGAAGATGAGGCTTTTACCGCTCTCCTAGAGGAAGTTGTCATTCCAGATTCTACTAATGTTCTTAGTTTTAGTCTTTTTAAAGATGATGATGTATTTCTTTCTAAGTTTAAGGTGATGAATGATGAGTTTGCTTATTTATGTGATGTGTTTCTTGATGGTAATATGTGCGACATGCATCATTTTATGAGCATATTTAATATTCATTCTATGTATATGACTACATTTAAGATTGGCATACAGAAAATCCAAAAATCTTGCTCATCGCTAGTGATATCACACTAGAAGGAAGAAGAAAGTTTAAACAATTGCTCAGAAAAATACTAAAGGGTCTTTGCTTGGACATACGAAGCTATGCCAGGAATCGATAGGTGAATTACAAAGCACATGATCCCAACCTGCCCACACATGAAACTAGTTAAAGAGAAGTTTCAAAGGATGAGGCCTAAGTGGGCTTAGCTTGTTAAGAATGACGTGGCTAAATAGTTGCATGCCAAGTTCTTGGAGGTGGTAG
Organism: Omphalea diandra; assembly: GCA_949677035.1. Lineage (NCBI taxonomy): Eukaryota > Viridiplantae > Streptophyta > Magnoliopsida > Malpighiales > Euphorbiaceae > Omphalea > Omphalea diandra. The sequence goes on from CATIWR010254126.1 coordinate 28,896, forward strand.
ACTACCTTAAATGGCTAGCCAATATAATGTTGGTACCGAAGAAGGATGGGAGAGTAAGGATATACATTGACCATATAGATTTAAATAAAGCATGTATAACGATTAATTTTCCTTTATCGCATATTGATGTGTTGGTTGACAGTGTCGCAACTTGTGTTATGCATTCTTTTATCGATGGATTCTTAGGGTATAACCAGATTCTTATGGCTATAATGAATAAAGGTGAAGATAGATTTTATCATGCAATGGGGGATATACTGCTATAAGGTAATTTCATTTGGGTTAAATAATGTGGGAGTGACATACTAGTGAATGGCCACGACCTTATGACATGCTTTGATCCATTAAAAGGTGGAAGTGTATGTAGATGATACAGTAAAGTCAAAAATGAGGGAAAGACATTTTGAAGCTTTAGAGAAATTCTTGAGGAGGATTGATAATTATAATCTAAGGTTGAATCAAAAGAAGTATGTGTTTAGAGTCACATATAAAAAGCTATTAGGGCATGTGGCTAGTAAAAAAGGAATTGAAGTGGACTCGAATAGGGTAAAGGCAATTCAGGATATGCCAATACCTAATACAAAGAAGAAGAACAAAGGTTTTTTAGGTCACTTACAGTATATTAGCCAACTCATCGTAAGACTCGTTCTCATTTATGAGCTGATGTACAAGTTAGTAAGAAAGGATCAGCCAGTAAAGTGGAATGAATAGTGTCAAGAGGCCTTTGAGAAAATAAAAGGATATCTTACGAATCCTCCAGTATTAAAAAAGCCATCGAAGATAGGAAAATCACTAATTTTGTATATGACAGTAGAAGATAACTCCATTGGTATAATATTAACTCAGAAAGATGGAATAGGGCATGAACACATAGTGTACGATCTTGGTAAGAAGTTTTTATCCTATAAGGTGAAGTACAACCAAATGGAGAAAACTTGTATAGTGTTGGTTTGGCCGATAAGGAAATTGAGACATTATTTTTAGCCATACTCAATGGAAGTGGTTTTAAAGCTTGATTTGGTCAAATACTTGCATGAGGCCTCTTCCCTGGCAAGAAGATTGGTGAGATGGTTGATCTTATTGACTGAATTTGATATTAAGTATATAACTAAGAAGGTAATCAAGGGACGAGTAGTTTCAGAGTACTTGACATAACAACCTCTTAAGGAAGTAAAATATGAACTTTCCTAGGTAAGAGTAATCTTGATCTCATTGGAAAGAGAGTTGATCCCTGTAGCTAAGAAGTTGAACTGTAAGGTGACCAATAATATGGTTGAATATGAAGCCTATGCACTAGGGCTTGAACTCTTAAAGCAAATAAGGGTAAGGACAACAGAGGTTTTTGGAGACTCATTGCTAATCATTTTTACAAGTAACGGATGAATGGGAATTGAAAGAAGAATGATTAGGCCTGTATTAAGAACATGTGAAATGATCGGTGCAGAATTTTTAGTGACCTTTCATCATCTGCCAAGGGAAGAAAATGCAATGGCTAATGCCATGGTCATTTTGGTCTTTATTTTGGATAGGCTAGAGGTGATGCCCATAAAGTCACTTATCACATTTTGATTTGGGGTGCCATGTTACAAGGATACAGGAGTAATGTAGGTGTCATTAGAGAATCACCCCTAGCATTTTTGATATACAAAGGTATTTGGAAAAATGGTGAATAACCTAAGGAGGTCGAGAAAAAGGATAAAGATGTGAATTGAAGGTTGTCTTCATAATTTATGGTTTACGATGGTGTAATACAAAAGGATGCCCAATGGAGTCCATTTACAGTACGTGGTTGAAGAAAAGGCCTATAAAGTCATGGAGGAGGTGCATGCAGGAGTTTATGGTCCCAACATGGACAGGAAAATGCTGGCAAAGAAAATTATGAGATTGGGGTATTACTAAACTACTATGGAGCATGACTGTATTTAAAAAGTTTAGAGTTGTCATGAATATCAAGTTCACAGTAGCCTCAATCATTTTCACCAACTGAGTTGCAAAATTTGACCTCACCTTTGTCGCTTATAGCATGGGACATTGATGAGATTGAAGAAATCAGGCCAACTTCTACAAGAAGGCATATGTATATTGTAGTGGCAGTGGATTACTTCTCGAAATGGGTAGAGGTTGAAGCCTTTGGAAAGCTGAGGGTAAAGTGGAAAGCACGATTCATTAAGAAGAACCTCATTTGCCGCTATGGAGTACAATACCATGATTTTATGGAAAATGGTGTCCATTTCTAGGCCGAGGTCAAAGGTATATTAGGAAAGTACAAGGTGGTCCACCACAAGTTGTCACCTTACAAATTGTAGATTAATAAAGCAGTAAAAGCAACAAATAAGAATGTCAAAAATATCTTTGCCAAAATGGTGAAGACATGTAAAGGCTGGTCTGAGAAATTACCTTTTGCGTTATGCGCTTATTGAACTACAACAAGGACATTGGTCAGGATGACACTGTACTCTTTTGCAGTGAAGTCCCTATGAGTATTAGTTAAGTATGGCATTCCCGAGTACCAATATATAAGGAATAGACTTGAGTAATTAGTTGTATTGGATGAGAAGAGATTGAAGGCCCTGTATCACATCCAGTTGTATCAAGCTAGAATGGCTTGTGCAATTAACAAAAAGGTTAAACCAAGCATGAAAAGGGTTGGTGATTAGTACTGAAGGTAGTCTAACAGTAAAATTAGGATCCTCGAGGGAAGTTTAGGCCAAATTTGGAAGGTCCCTACGTGGTCAAGCAAATATACTTCTATAGTGCGGTAAAATTGGCAGATATGGATGGAAATGAATTCACTGAGTCAGTGAACTTAGATCGGTTGAAGAAATATTTTGTGTGAGGTGAAAGAAAAGTAAGACAACCTACTAAGTTAAAAATCTGAAAGGATGGCTTAGGCAAAAATGAGGGCATAAGGAAAGAAAAAGAAGAAAAAGAAAAGAAAAGCTTGCTAAGTCGAAAATTCAAAAAGGAGGCTTTAAAAAAAGTTAGAACATAAAAATGCATAAAATAAATAGAGTAAAAGTCTAAAAAGTATAACTAACATTAGTACTCCTCATAATCTCTAAGTTGTTATTGCTAATATTTTCTCAATTCCTGTGGTTTTAGGCCTTGATGTTTATCTGAGCTTGCCAACCTTTTCCAATGGGAAATAAGAGAATTCAATTTGAATATCTTCTAGATTGGGTTATTAAATGGTTGCACAATTGGAATAACATGATCTTTTCTATGAGTGGCAAGGAAACAACTCTCAAGTGTCACTCAAGCTTTACCTACCTATGTTTTATCTTGCTTTTAGATTCTAGCCTCAATCCTTTGAGATATTGAGAGGGCTTATGCCAATTTTTGATGGGGAATATAGGAGGACTGACATAAGCTCTATTAGATTACTTGGTCGTTCCTATGCAAGTCAAAGTGATTGGGCAGTATAGGCTTCAAAGATCTATTTTTAACCAAGCTATGATATGTAAGCCAATTTGATTGCTTATTACTAGGCCTAGTTCTCTAGTTACTTAGGTTCTCAAAGCCAAGTACTTTTTGGATAGTACCTTCTTAGAGGCAGACTTGAGACAACCCTTCTTACATTTGGCATAGTTTATTATGGGGCTCACTCTCTTTGTTAAGAGTTCTCATTGGCATATTGGGGATGGTACGTCTCTTAGAGTGTATTATGATAAATGGATTTCACATCCTCATAATTTTATGCTTAAGTCTTCTAGATCTCTGCCTGCTTCCACCCTTGTTTCGAATTTATTACCCCTTAATGGTCACTAGAATGAACATCTTATCTGACAACACTTTCTTCCTTATGATGCGAAGGTTATCCTTGTTATTCCTCAGTCTTGATACCCTACCTGACCACTTATGTTGACACTTTGGTAACAAAGAAGTTTATTCAGTTAAGAGCACTTATTAGATGGGAATGATGCCTTTAGAATTTGATCCATCTTCCTACACCTTTCGAATGAAGGGTGGTGGAAATTTTTATGGATTTTGAGCTTCCCAAGGTTTGCATTTTCATTTGGCGATGTTGTATGAGTATCTTGTCTTACAACCTTTCCTTGTTCCACCACCATGTGCCAATTAGCCCTTCTTATGTTAGATGTAGATTTAGGTTTGAGGATGTATGTCATGCTATTTGTCCTTTCTCTACAGATATCTAGCAACATAGCCCTTTTTAAACTCTTATTCCTCAGCTATGGAAGGCTTGTGCTTTGGACGCCTTTTGGATGGCTAGTGATACACTAGACACATACCACTTTGAGTTATTCTCTCTGCGTTGTTGGATGGCCTATGCCTTTAGGAATAGCATGCTATATAAAAACTTGTGCTTAGAGGGGACTCTAGTATTTAGATGGGCTAGGAGTTACCTTAATGACTTTCATCAAGCCTTGGCGACATCTCACATTGGTTAAGCTTACCATGATCATCTGGTATCTTGGCAAGCACCCCTTTATGGATTTTTATAAGCTCAACATTCGATGCCTTTTGGAATGAGGACTTTCATGTGTGTGGTATGGTGATGTTATACGGGATAAACAATGACTTTGTATGGTTGCCTATGCTTCTAGATCTCTTAGTGCCCTTAATACTATGTGGAGAGCTCATGATTCTTACAGAAGGTCTTCGGGTGTCCTTAGAGTGTGGCTTCAGCAATCTAATGGTGGAATCAAACTGCCAACAAGCTATTTCGCTTCTAACTACTTCCAACCCCTCTATTTCTGAGCCCAATTTATTCATCGCAAATATTGCTAAACTTGCATCTTTTATTTACATTTATTAATTTTAGTTTTGCTAAACGATCTTGTAACAATGTCACACGTGCTTTAGCTCATTTTGTGACTAGCCTGGACTTCGAACATGTGTGACTTAAGGACGAATCCCTGTTGTGGATTCAACATTTTTTATTGTCAGATTTGTCTTAGCTTGCTTTGTATTCTCTAGCTTAGTTTTGGCAAGTGCTTCCTTTCCTTTCAAGTATTTTCCCTTGGATTTTACTTAAAAGGCTTAATGAGTCGCTCTTGCTAAGGTCCTTGTCATTGTTAATGATAATTCTTATTCAAAAAAAGAATTCAACTACTAGAAAAAAATCAATTCAGGTAAATAATAAATAAATTGGATAAATTAAATGAAATTAAATATAATACAAGTGAATGTTCAAGTATTAAATAAATAAAATAAAGTATTAGTATTTAGATTTCAACTCCGCGAAAAAATATTAATATTAGCAAGTCTGAAATATTAATATTTTAATATTATTACTTAAAAGTCCTCAACTTGATATCGGATTTTTTTTAATACTAAACTATAAAATTGTCTTGACATGTTATTAAAACTTACTCTTACAAAGTATTAAAGCATTAATATAAATTACAAAATCAAATATTAAAAATTGTAAATTAATACCAGTTTCTTTAGGAAAATTTTAAATTTCTTATCAAAATTTTAACATGTTTTCCTTAAATTATATTGTAACTCATTTATAAGTATTTGAATTTGGTGTTTCACAATAATTATGAGCATCCTCAATTATTAAACGGTACATTTTTATTTTGCCATCATTTATGAATATTCAATAGTTAATATCTAATTCATTACTGCTAACAAAATGAGAATTTAAAGTATATTTACTATTATCTTAATTTATTCTTAATAAACCTCACATTTGTTTGTATTTAAAATCTTTTAAAAAATTTATGATCATGTGTTTTATACATCGAAAAATACTCACATACTAGCATTCATTTTTCTCAAAAATATATAAGAAAAATAATTACTTTTTTGAATAGATTTTTTACTTTAAAGCTTTTTTTTCTCTAAACTTTATTAACCCTAACAAATTCATCATGCACTAGAATAATATATATATATATATATATATTCTTTTGACAACAAATCATGGTTCATGCATCGAATCAATAACTTATCGATGACTTCTTTTTTTATATTTTATCATAGGTTTATATATTTTTCTGTCTTACACTTTTAAAATCGTGAACTGCATGTATAATATATAAACTCCACATGTTCACTATGGTTTATTCATCGTATATTACATTTATAATAATTCCTATTTAGAACAATAATAATTCATTCATAAACTGTTACATTAAAATATCCTCATAGTTTATAATTTAAATAAACTTGATCCGCAACATTGCACGGATTGATTTGCTAGTATTATAATAAAATTAAATAAATTAAATATATCTACAAATTAAAAGAAGTAAAAAAATTATCTTGTGAGTTAAATATATAACTATAAATATAAATTGATTGATTTGTTGATCAATTTTGAAATTATTGTAAGCTTCTAAATAATAATTAGGTTAAAAATTTTATTATACAATAAAGTACTCATTCCTTTAATTTTATATAAATGTATTTTTAGACATTTTTCATAAATTTTAACATATTTTATTTGTTTTAATATGTTAACTTAAATCTTTCCACTTTGGATAGGAGTATGATGAGGTTTTCTTCAATTTATCAATATCAATCTAACTAAGAACTTAAGAAATATTAATGTAATTGCATTTTTATATAATCTCAAAATATTGCAAATACAGTGACATTTAATTGTATTATATAATAATTAAAATATAAACACATTCCATAAATTGTTATTTATTTTCTATCAAATATTATATAAGAAAAGCATTATAGTATATTAATGAAGACTAATGAAGTCATTAAAAAAATATTTCTTCCAACAAACAAAATTTAATTTATATAAAAACTACATGTGTTTAGCATGTTTAATATATTTTCTTTTTTATCCTAAAAACATTAAGTTTCAAATTACATAATTAAATATTTTAAATATTTAAGTTAATCTTCAAGGCATACACATTATTTGACAGTTGGATTTTAAAATATGACATGTTATCGATGATCTTATTGCATAAAATTAAATTATTTATGTCTAAAATTACCTAATATAGAAATATATATATATATATATATATATATATATATATATATATATATATTTTTTTTTTCATAAAATAATAAATCCATTACTTGCAACAACATTTTTATTTATTTTTATTGATTGATTTTTATTGATTAAAATTATTAAAAAAACATATTATTAAAGTTAAATAAACCTTTATATTAATAATATTAAGTCAATTTAAATGTTTTACCTCTTGGTTACCTCTTTCATTAGAATTTAATTTTTTAGTGAACTAAATAAATAAAGATATATTACAATGAAAAATTTATACATAAATTATCTTTCACATCAAATGACATTTTAGCCTATTCTAAAGTTTTATACCCATTTATATTATATTATATATACTGATAATATTTGAATGGATAAAATTGATATTATTTTTAAAAAAATTATAAAATCTCCTTTAAAAAATCACATAATTTTCATAAAAATATAAAATTATTCTATTCACGTGAAGTATAGAGTCTTTGTGAAATTAGAAAAAGACGTTGGTTTATAATAATAAAATCCATCACGTATTAAGAATGTTTTAAAAAACTATAGAATATATTTTTGTTATTTTGTTTGGCTACAAAACAATAGAATCCTTAATCTATTATAGGAATTGTTTTTATTCAATGTTTACTTTATTTGTTTATAATAATTTATTACAAATTGATTATCGATAATTGATTTAATATTATGTTCATTTTCTAAATAGATAATATCAAATCCAAACACATACAATTTTTATGATTTGCTTTATATTTTTTATTTAATTAATAGCAAAAGAATATAAATATAAAATCAGACATTATGATTAGTTTAAATAATTTTTATTTAATGAATTTATATATTCAGTTGCTGTTCATGAAAATGTGAGACAAAAAAAAAAAAACAATTCATTATAAAATTTTTAATTTATGGGCAAGGCGATACATATAAAATAATTAAGTTTTTATTTTCTAAATTATTTTTCCTCATTTTTTTATTTATTCTAGTATGACTACTTTTCCATATAACAATTACTTTTTCATTTTATTTGTCGTTTGTAATATTAAATTAACCTTCTTTATTAAAGTTGTTTATATATTGATATTTCTTATTCAAACTTGATTAATATGTAAAATTTCACTAAATTTTTTCTATGCAATTAAAAGAATAATAAAATTAAGTTTCTTCATCTAATAATAAAATTTAGTTTCTTCATCTAATTTATTATGTGTATGAATACATTAAATTCAAAATTGCATTTGGATTAAATATTGTAATGCACATGAATAGTCAAACAGAAATATGTAAAAAAAAGAAAAAAAAATTATAGTAATTCCTGATGCTATTGTATAAGAGGTTTAATTCAATTTTTCAAATAATCTTATTTTTTAAATTGTTTATTGATATAAAAGTGCATTCATTTCTTTAAAAATAGGTTAATCATATTTTAATAATTTATAATCATATTCTTTGCTATATTTTGTATTAGTAATAATTGCAATTATGTTATCAATTAAAGTATTTAAGAGTTTCTAAAATAAATTATACCCAAGTTAAGTAAAATAATAGATTCAAATGTGACATATGTATATCGAGCATAATAAATTCTATTTACATATTAAAATTACTTCATAATAAAAGGCATGTATATGTGGAAAAAAAATTTAAAAATAAATACGCTCAATTTAAAATTTATGATTTAATGAAAAGATCCTTATGTTAGATCGATTTAAGTATTAATAAATTAATTTATAATTATTATCAATTAATAAAACTAAAAATTTATTTTAACTTAAATACCAAATTCATAGGAATTGGAAGAATCTTTATGCATTATGATTATTGGAAATCTTACCAAGATGAAGTTGCGAACATAAAAGTGACGAAAGGGTAAAAAAAATAAAAAAATATATATATATATATATGAGATTAGATTTTTATATATAATTGTATGTGGTAGTCACAACTCAAATCTTAACATTTGAACTCTTAATATCCTTTATTATTTTATATGTAAAAATTATATTTAAAAATTATTAAGACAATTTAAATTTATTAAATTCAGTATGCTATCTTCTCTGCTTATAAAAAAAATATATAAAGGTTAATTTATTTGAAATTCTGAATTTTTTAAAATTGTAATATTCCCCAATTTTTAGAAAATTCTATAATAATCTATATCTTAAAAATAATATTATTTGAATGTATATATATATATATATAGACACACACTCATAACATTGAAATTTTAAATTTTAAAATCAATATTTATAAAGATTTGTTTTTATAACAAAGCATATATTTCATTTCATGTTATTTTATTTTTAATTCCATTAACCTAAAGCCCTAAGACTTCTCTACATTATCATGTTTTCTAATTCAATTCCACCTGATACACATGGTACATCCAATTCATAACTAGAACTCTGATAACAAATAGTACATCCGTGATATACATCAGATTGCAGTTCGGTTTTTTCTTTTTCCTTTAAACCAACTGATCACAATTTTATTGTTTCAGTTTCTTTTGAACCAACTTATCACAATTGTATTCCTAAATTGTCGAGATATTTTTTTTATCTTTCAAAAAACTGATCGGATAAAGAGTCAAAGTGCAGTTAAACACTGCTACAAATTTTACTCAAAATATACTAAACAATAACTTTTGATAATAATAAATACTTAACTTATTAGTTGTATACTATTATCTACGTAACAACAATTAGTATTCTAAAAAAAAATAAAAATAATGACTTAACCTATAATTCAATCACAACAAAAAATCAAAAAATCAAACAATCAAACTAAAATATTCCATTGTTACAGCTCAACAGAAATAAGCTATCTTCACATACATGGACAATTCTGGAAATATCTTTCAAAATACACAGCATTCAATAGTGATAGCTCAATTTAGGAAGAGAATAGCCCATTATTAGTAGGACAAAAGATCAACTACAACAGAAAGAAATTATTTTCAACCTTGAATTCGTTATCAACACACAATCAAGAGATTTGCTCAACAAAATACCAAAGGATCCAACTTTGTGGACATCACAAGATTTGCTAGGTATATTCTTCAAAAATATTGATGAGGCAGAATCTTTTTATTTGGCATACTCAGTGGCTATTGGTTTCAACATTCATTGCAATGACAAACAAGTTGATATTGGGCAAAATAGAGTTATTATGGGAAGTTGAGTTTATAGCCGAGAAGGACAAAGATCACAGAAAAATAAGGAGAGGCCAAATCGTCAACATAAACCAACACCTTAAACGAGATGTGGATGCATGACAAAATTGATTATTAGGTATAATGAAACAGATTAACTTAGTAAGTAAAAATCACATTATATATATATATATATATATATATATATATAATGTGAGTTTTATGTACAAAAATCATTATTATTTATTTATTTAATTTTTTTGAAATTTCAAATTTATTTAATTACTATATCACGTGATGCACACTACATTGATGTGTATATGTAATGTAATATATTAGTTATACTAAGCTTTGAAATATGAATTTCAAAAAATTAGCATATTCATTTATTTGATTAATTTATTTTTTATATGAATAACTTAGTAAATAAAATTAACTTGTAAAATTAAAATATTTTGAATCTGAACTAAATATTGTATTAAGAAAACCCATGTATAATATCTTATATGTATATACATATATGTTAAATATTATTTTATGCAGTTTTAGAATTTTATGATTTTATATTTCAGTTTTATAATTCGAGTTTGTGGATCCCTTTTCAATTCTAAGTTAAAAATTGAGTTCAATTCTTAGATAACTTGTTGAATGAACTTATATTATCCATGCAAAAGAAGTTGGTCATGTCAATTTTGGCCAATGATAAGTGATGCTACTATCCCCCTGAGCAATGACGCCGTCAATAAGGTTATATTTGATTTTTTATATATAAATTTTATATAGAATTTAATACTCCATTCATTTCATATTAATTAACTTTTTTTTTTAGTTTTACACAAGAATTAAGAAACTATTAATTATGTTATATTATAAAAATAAAATAAGTAAATTATTTTTATATAAATACTCAAATTAAATACATTAATTTTCTCATTAATATTCTAAAGTGAAAAATCTTTCAAAATAAAAAATCTTTCAAAATACATTGGTTAATATAAAATGTGGCTAATAGCATATTTGTGGTCATCTCTACATTACTTTCTTGGTATATAGGCAACAATGATTGAGGCAATAATTTTTCTTGATCAATGCAAGTCTGCCATGGATTTACTAAATTGAAGTCGTTTGCGGACGGTCGAATCTCTCTCTACCCCTGCATTCTCATGAGAAAAGGTGTCTTCCTCACAAAGTTCATTCCATTTGGATCCCGTATAACAAACACTGCAGCATTATAGAAGCCTTACAGTAACTTACCTTCAGTAGACCTGACATAGTCTTTGCATTGAATCAATTTGTCGATGTAAGTCTGCTCTACGGGAAGATCTTTTGATGTCAATGGAGATTGGAGCATGTTTTAGGTATGTCAAAAGACAGTTACACATGGTTTACAACTATATCATTCAAATTGCCATAATATTCTTGTCTATTCTAACGCTGACTAGGCTAGGTGTCTGATACAAATAAGGGTGGATATTAGGTTTAAACTAAATCAAAAATTTTTAAAATATATATAATCTAGCTAATTTGATTTAGTTTAATTTTTATTTAGTTCAATTTAAATAAAATTTTTTTAAAATTTTATTTTTAAAATATTTTAATATAAATAATAATTCTTATAAAATATTTGAAATATTTTTATTATAAATAATATATTTTTAACGTAAATAATTTAATTATTTGGATTTGATTTAATATTGATTCAACCAATTTGATTTAGTTTTACTAAAAATTTGGTCAATTCAATTTAATCAATTTTTTTTTTCCAAAAATCAAACCGAACCAAATTAATCATATTATTTTAAAAAGAAATTAAACCAAATAAATTGAATCAATTTAGTTAAATCATGTTTTTTTCCCAGCTTCCACCAAATGTGCCCATCCCTGGCTACAAAGACGTTCAATCACTAGTTTTTTTATAATATTAGTACCACATAATTGTTTGTAAATCTGGTTTCACATTCTAGATCAAAACACAGGCCTTTCTTAATTAACATGCAGCAACCAATAAGTTACAAGTGCAGTTTATTCCAACTCAATCTCAGAATGAGTAAGCAACCATAAGTTGAGGGGACTATGTCATTCACAGTCACTCTGATACTTAAGTTAGTATGAGAGGTTGAAAATGTAAAAGTTTAAAGAGTTTGAGAATAAAAGCAAGTAAAAGAAAACCCCATATATGCCAAAAATAGTATATGATGAATTTGTTCATATTATCCCAAAATATACGAAAAAGTATGTACTGCATAACTACTATTTATTAATCAAACATTAGGGTGTAATTGTCCTTCGCTGATCAAACGTTGTGTGCTTCTAGTTTTTTAGTAAATTATTCGAACGCTATTATCGTTCATTTGTACTATGTATCATCTTTAGTAACAATTGTCCAATCTTGAAGGCATATGTTGTTTACATGTTGGACACGTGTTTGTTGCGATAGTGTTTAGTTAGGGGAACACTATCACTAGTCCCCCTGCAGGATCTTGTTCTCTGATATTTATGTCAGGTGGTCCCTGTGGCTCAAACACTGAGTCAGCCCTAGTGATGTTTGCATTCGAGATTTAAACGCTCCCATTTCCTTTTTTTGTCCTTTTAGTTACTTTGTCGCTTTGATTGTCATGTCAATTTGAAATCTCGGCGTGTCTATTGGATTCCACATTTATTGTGGGCACGACAATTGAGGTATAGCCTTTTTTATATAAGGTATTTCTTTTCTCTTTTGACTTTTGTTGCTTGAAATTTCTGCTAACTTTTCTTGTTCTCTTCTTTTCTTTTAGCATTTTCTATTATCCCTGCGATTTTTGCCCTATTATGTTTTAACATTTTATGTTATTCTTTGTGACTACCTTTTTTCATCAGGTATTCCATTGTTATTTCTTTGATTTTCATAGTTTCTTCTTGTTCTCCTTCCTTTGTGAATTATGGTGAAACTATAGAATAGAAATTGGGTAAACTTAGGAAGCATTAGAGTTGCATTGCTATTAGGGATTTGGATCATTTTTGACCCCAATATGAGGTACCTGATATGTACCAATTATCATGTTGTCTAGCTAACTTTAGGGTTCCTGAGCGTACTTACGTGAAAACCACGATCATGTACAAGAAACAAATGGAGGTTGGGCTTCGTTTTCCCTTCCATGGCTCCTTGCTAAGTTTTATTGTTACCTACTCGATTCCCCTAACCCGACCTCGCCCGAACAACATTAGAATTCCCACCAGTCTTATTGAGATTTGTTGAGTAAAGGGCCTTAGGCTTACAACATCACATATCCAATATTTGTATAGCATCACCCCTAGATCTAGCAAACCATTTTTGGCCTTAACTGCCAAAGCGGGGAGTAAAACTGTATTCTTCCTTCCCTCTTTCTTAAAGGATTGGTTATAAATTTTTCTTTATCTACCATTCCTTTGATTTTGTAAATCTTCCTCAAAAATTTATAGACAAACCTTCTGCTCTGCCACTTCCTATAGGTGAAGATGATAGGAATCAGTTGTCCCTCATTATTAGCAAATGTTTCAAGGTTCATCTTTCTTGAAAGAAATATGTTCGTTGATACATTCAGAATAGCAGCAGAGTTATTTAGTTTCCTATTGGGAAGCTAGGAGGTGGTGACTAGTCTAAAGAGGAGGCTAAACCCTCTAGGCTAAAGCCTAAAAGAATAAGACCAAAGGTATATAACTCTTGCTTTTATTATTTTACACTTTACTTAATATCTATTAAATATTTTATGATGTAGGTGAGATGAAAATTTTGAAAACTGTTTTATAGATGTTGAAGAAGACATTTTGGATGTTCTTCTTTTGAGCACTGAAGGTGAAACAATTATAGAGAGTGTGTCTGCTCTTCACTAAGCTAATCGAGGTCATGGTCTAGGATCCTCTCATTCTCCACCCACTAAGAAGACTCCCCCCATGTCCTCCTAAGAATAAAGGGAAGGGGAAAGCTATGAAAAAGGCAAAGGGGGAGGAAGAAGAGAAAGAACCCCTTTGTCGTAAAGAGTTAGCTCCAAAGATGAGCAAGGTAGTCAAAAGAAGATAGAGGCCCTTGAGGAGGAGTGTCTGAACCACAAGAAATGGTTGGAGACTAACTTATATGGCACTGTCCAATACTTTGCCATTTATGACAAGTTCTTAGACTTTGTTGATCTATAACCTAATCGTCAAGAGTTTTTGAGCATTCCTTCTGCTTACCTCGAATGCACCGACGCTATGTATTTTCTTTGCATCCTATAAGGGCTCAAGGAAAGCCAGAGGAGGAGGCATATGACTAAGAGTTATCTATTATAAGTTTTTATTACCTTCTCTTCTTTTAGTCCTTATTTTTATCTATGTTGTATATAATTGTCCTATTTATGAACATATGGCTTAATCCTAAATAATGAAGCTTACCGAGGAATGTAAATTAGAGATAGTTAAGCTTCGACATGATTATGTCAAAGAGAAAAAAGAAGAGAAGTTGTAGGCATCGAAGCTGAATAAAAATTTAACTCTAAAGAAGATAAAAATAAAACAGAAGGAAGAATAGTTGGCTAAGAAGGACAGTTAGTTGAAGATTACTTATTCTGCAATCCAAGGTATGCCTAGTTGTGTGGAAGAGGTTGTTGCCACTAGGAAAGCAAGGGAGGCAAAAACCTTATCTCTACTTTCCTTAGTTCTAACGACCTATGGGCAGACTGTGAAAAGGGTCTTAGAGTAAGATCAACCAGGGTTGGATCTCTCTAAACTGAAGCACATAAACTTGGGTAAGATCTATGAGGCCTATGTTGCTTATGTTAGAAGAGATAATGGTGGGCATTCAGCTTTTGATACATTATATCCCATAATTCAATTCTAGTTGAATGAGAAAGCCCATATAGTAAAGGTTACAATGGTTTTAAAACCTGAGGGGGCATCATCCTCTAAAGCCAAATTTTCCAACGACAAACTTAATGTGTCCTTATTCAGGATGGCGAAGCCTGTCCCTCCCCTCCTCAGTCATTTCAAAGAAGGATGTTTAAGGTAGCGACATTCGAGCTGGAGATGCTCCCTTAGATTCCTCTATTCCAACTGTTGGCCCTAGGAACCAAGAGGGGGGGGGGAGGGTTGAATTGGTGTATAAAAATTAAAATTGGAAAGAGAGAAAAGAAATGAGTAGAAAAGAAACACATAATTTATAGTGGTTCGGGTATAAACAACCCTACGCCTACTCTCTAATTCTTAGAAATTGGATGTTTCACTATCTTTCAAAGGTGTTTTCAAGCTTACACCAAACTTTCACACTTGTGTTTTGAAGGCTCACACAACAACCTATACACTTGTGTTTTGAAGGCTCACAAAACAACTAATACACTTGTGTTTTGAGGCTTACACAATAACCTTTACACTTGTATTTTAACAGGCTCACACAATAACCTCTTTTAGTGTTTTGACAGGCTCACACTATAACCTATTACAATTGGTGTTTATCCTCACACCCAATAATGAATTAAAGAATAGAAAAGAGTGAGCAGCAAAATTGCAAGAGTTTGGGTACAAAGTTATCAATTCTCTTACATTTACATATGTTTGGTAAGATATTTATAGTCTCAACCCACCAAAGAGAAGTTGTAATAAAATTGGTACAAAATCATCAAAGTGTGCTAGACAAATTTTCGCATTAAATGCTTGACAGTTCTGATTTGCAGTCGCTACTACTCATTCGTGGTTGCAAATTCCAAATTCCATAAGGAAAATCCTGTTTGTATCTAACGACTAGTCCACGTGGCAGCTTCTGATTAGTTCACCAAGAAAATATAGTTGTTGCCTTTCACTTGCTCTCAAAAGTAATAGTCGTTATTTATCTTGTACAGGACGCGACTTTGGACAAGAATTCATTTGCCAAAAGTGTTCATCTTATTCTTTTGAGTTTGTGGTCGCTACCAATAAGTTTCCATCACGATTTTTGACTTTCAACGATTACCTGGGACACTTTTCAAGCTGTGATTGTGGACTTAATTACATCTTGAGTTACTTTGAAATTTGTGGTCGCAACTGAGGCAAGCTTTACACCGCGAATTCGTCTGTCACTTTTGGAGTTTTTCTTTTGGATGAGTCACGGCTAACTCCACGATTTCATCTGTCTGAGTTTCTAGTAAGTCTTCTCATGGATAGCGATCGCGAATCTTAGATTGCGATTGCGATTTAGAAGCCACTTTACATTCTTTGAAGACTAAGATCTCTATCCAACTTCTAACTTAAAGACTAACAAAAAAAAATTGCAAAACAACACTAAATTGAAACATTAGAATTGATCAATCCCCTTTGTCAAGATCAAAAGAGGTCCAAGACTTAGGGTTAACTACTCTAGTCCAACAATCTCCCCCTTTTTGATTTTGACAACTTAGATTGATCCTAAAGTGAAAATGATGCAAGAAAATGAAGTTAGATTATAATATGATTCAATGAATGCTTATGATAAAATTTGCTAAGTATATCATTCATTCAATCAAAGGTGAATTTGATAAAAACAATAAGTATCTTGCTTCCTCCCAACTTATGTTATAGTTTTTATTATTTTCTCCTTCTTAATTTTAGATTTTCACAATCTCTCCCCCTTTGGCAAGATAAAAAAAAAAAGGGTACATAAGGGAAAAAAGAGATTCATGCATAAGTATTCATAAGGAGCAAATATAATGCAATGGATAAGAGAAAAACATCAATCACATAAGACAAAGAAATAAGTTTTATATATTCATAACTGTGGGATAACAATATTTGTTTAAAAAAAAAGGAAATGAAAAACAAATATAAAAGATCTCTAATCTAAAGTAGTGGAGAATCATCTCTGGAAGATGGTGTCTCTAGTGCTTATTGTGCTCCCTCCACTTCGTGTCCATCCTCAACGTCATCTTCGTAGCCATCCCCATCTTGTGTATCTTCAAATTCGGTAAAGTCCGAAAGATGGCAAGGAGGAACTGTTGATTTCTCTTGAAGATCCACCATATCACTGTGAAGATGTAAAAGGAAAAGGAACCTTCTCTTCATCATCCTCATTAACTTATCTCGTGATCAATAGTGGCAAGAGACAACTTTGTCTTGGTTTTTGGTTGAGAATGAGGGACTTGTATGTTGCCTTTTTCAATTTGAAGCCTCTTTCGCTTAGAAGCTTGGGAGGTTTCTATCTTTTTCGCTTCTATTGCACCAAGGGTATAAATGTATGTGTCCAGATGTATGGCCTTGGCATTTATAAGATAGGTTAGGTCTAGAAATTTTTGAGAGGGAATGAGCTTCTTGGTGAGGAATTTCTCTTTCTCCTCATCAAGTGCTCCAACAAAACGGTAAATGGTTGTTATGTGGGAGGGCAAAAGAAACTGGCTTTTGGGTTTCGTACTTATGTGGATCAATTAATCCATAAGGTAACAGTCGGTTTGGATGGGTTAGTTTTTGATAAGGCAAAACAAGAATGCCAAGTCTTTTTGCAAAACCTTTTAGTTACAATCATCTTTTGCATTAACGAAAAAGGTGATGATGCAATGAAGGATCCACAGGGGTAGGGTTTTGATGTGTTTGGATAAAGAAGAGTAGAGGTCGTGTTTGGTTTCAATGGAAATCTCTGACCAAAATTTGGAATTAGATAACGTCAAGTGCGGAGATGATGAAGGGAATGTGTTCACCGACTTGCAAGTTAAAAAGGGAAGACAATTGGTCAAAGATAATAAAGAAAGGGTCACCAAAGGCACGAAACACTAACCCGTATTGGCCAGCTCTCAAATCGAATTTTCGACTTAGTTGCACGGTGCACATAAATTCACATACGACTTCTTCATATTCGGGTTCATCTCGGAAGATGAACTCGTTTCATCCCAAATTGGAGAGAAAGGCTCGAATTTTAGAGTTGATGTCCAATATCTCCAGCATGAATGTCGATGGAATCTTATTTGGGAGAATCACTTTGGAGGAGTTTGCCTTGAATCTTTCTTTTTCTTCCTTGGTGATTCCCTTCATGAGATGGAGGGCAGGAGGTGCAGAGGGTTGAGCCACTGCCCTGCCCTTATTAGCTTTAGAGAATTTCTTCTTGGGAGCCATAGCAAGAGAGGAAGAGGGCTTGAGAGATTTTTAGAGAGAGAAAGAGTGTTTGGTAGTAAAGTGATGAAAATACTGTTGAAAGAGGTATTTATAGGCTTGAAAGGGTGTAAAAACGGTCATAAACAGCTAAAAATGAAATTAAATGAAGAGAGGAAACGGTTGGCAATCAAATCACTTAATTGCCTAAACGGTTACTCTAATTTGCAACTGCGAATTCTGAAAAATGTGAGTAACGGATAAATTTTCCTCGAAAAAAGGTGCGTTAACGGTCATATTTTTGAAAAACTGACCAAAATTCACGGTGGAATGCAAATTTCGCTACCATAAATTGACATTTGACAATCGAATGAGATTGACTTATAATTCACGACTGTGAATAATGAATAGCGACCGCGAATTATGAGTCAGCGAGGATAAGAATGAGAAAATTTTGAAAACATGTGATCCACTAGAAATAAATAATAAAACTGTTCATACAATCATCACTCATGTATAACATAACAATCAATCATAAGATCAAAATTTTCACTTTAGGGAGCTTCCATCAAGCATTCCCAATTCTCTCTTAATGAAGTTCATCCTTTCTTCATATAGAGGTTTAGTGAAAATATCTGCAAGTTGATGATTTGTGTCAGTGAATTCTAACACAACATCACCCTTTTGCACATGATCTCTAAGAAAATGATGTCTAATATCTATGTGCTTGCTCCTAGATTGTTAGATGGGATTCTTAGATAGATTAATAGCACTTGTGTTATCACATTTAATGGGAATGTGATCAACTACTTTGCCAAAATCCTTCAATTGTTGTTTCATCGAAAGAACTTAGGTGCAACAACAACCGAACGCCATATACTCGACTTCCATGGTGGATAAGGTAATCAATACTTATTTTTTACTAAACCATGAAACTAGGCATTCACCTATGAATTGACAAGTCCTAAAAGTGTTTTTTCTATCTAATAAGCTACCCGTATAATCTGCATCTGAATATCCTATGAGACTAAATGAAGAGTCCCTAGGATACCATAACCCTAAGTGTATTATGCAATGCAAATACTTAAAGATCCTTTTAACAACATTCAAATGAGATTCTTTAGGATAGGATTGGAACCTAGCACACATACAAACACTAAACATAATATCCGGCCTAGAAGTAGCAAGATAAAGTAGAGATCCGATCATACCTCGATATCTCTTTTCATCTACCTCTTTACCCGATTCATCCTTATCTAATTTGATGGTACTGCTTATTGGAGTTTAGCTACTTTGCAACCATCCATTTCAAATTTCTTTAGCATTTCCTTTATATACTTGGCTTGGTTGATGAAGATCCCTTCCTTGGATTGCTTGATTTGTAGACCGAGAAAGAATTTGAGCTCTTCCATCATGCTCATTTCTAATTTCCTAGTCATACACTTAGCAAAGTCCTCACAAAGAGATTCATTAGTAGCACCAAAGATAATATCATCAACATAGAGTTGAATGATTAATGTATCATGCTTGTGTTTTTTGATAAAAAGTTTGGTATCCACCTTTCCTAAGAGAAATGAACTCAGCCTTTCATACGAACCTCTTGGAGCTTGTTTCAATCCATATAAGGTTTTGTTTAATTTAAAAACATGCTTTGAAAAACAATGAGACTCAAAACCAGGAGGTTGTTCAACATAGACTTCCTCCTCTATGATGCCATTTAAAAAAGCACTCTTCACATCCATTTGAAAAAGTTTAAAATTCATATGACATGCAAATGCTAAAAGAATCCTAATGGCCTATAATCTTACACTGGGGGCAAATGTCTCATCATAATCTATTCCTTTCTCTTGGTTGTATCCCTTTGCAACTAATCTAGCTTTATTTCTTATGATGAGACCTTGCTCATCTAACTTGTTCCTAAACACCCACTTACAACCTATACTTGGGTGTTCTTTAGGCCTAGAGACAAGTTCTCATACCTTATTTCTCTCAAATTGATTGAGTTCTTCTTGCATAGCAAGTACCTAACTCTCATCATCAAGAGCCTCGTCAATTGACTTTGGCTTAAGTTGAGAAACAAATGCAAGATTATTATCTAAAATTTGAGATCTAGTACTTACAACCTTAGAAGTATCACCAATGATTAAGTCCTTAGGGTGATACTTGTAGAATCTCTAATTTTTGGGTAGATCTTATCTTAGCTCATTTTCTTATTGATGTTGATGTTGGTCTTCATCTACTCTTGATGAATCACCTTATTTCTTTTCTTTATCAACTCTTCTTGTAGAATCATCCAATTCCAGCTTTTCAAGATCACCTATAAGATTATCAACAAAAATACCTTTTCCAAGATCAAGTTTACTAGACTCATCAAAGACATCATTCATAGATTCTTCAACTACCATTGTACTTTTGTTAAAGACTCTATATGCTTTACTTATAGTGGAATAACCTAAGAAGATTCCTTCATTGGTCTTGGAATCAAATTTCCAAGATTATCCTAGGTGTTCAAAATATAGCACTTACATCCAAATACTCTTAGGTATGAAATCTTAGGTTTTCTACCATTCCAAAGCTCATAAGAAGTTTTATTGAGAATGGGTCTTTTGAAAACTCTATTTGTGATATAACATGAGGTATTAATGGCTTCGACCCAAAAGTAATTTGGTAAGGAATACTCATTGAGCATTGTTCTTGCCATTTCTACCAAAGTTCTATTTTTCCTCTCTACAACACCATTTTGTTGTGGTGTTCTAGGAGTTGAAAAATTATGAAAAACTCCATTCTCCAAACAATAATTTTCAAATGACTCATTTTGAAATTCCTTTCCATGGTCACTTCTAATA
>CATIWR010254135.1:0-19614 GCA_949677035.1 Omphalea diandra
TAAATAATAAATAAATAAATAAATTATTATTATTAAATAAAAATAATATTAAAACAAATATCATATTAGAGTTAATGAAAAATTATGTTTTTATATTTATAAAAGTAGAACATGTTATGAAAACTTATATAAAAAAAAAAATTAAACATATTTTTTGAATTGAAGCTATTAAGTAATCTATCAATTATCAACTATTGTTTTGAAATAACTTGTTATATTAACCAAAGATATATTCTGTATTTTTTATAAATTGAAAAAATAAAAATAAAACTTTCAAAAAATAAACACTCTAATTGATTTTTCATATCACATTTTATCACAAAATATATATTTTTCATTTTTATGTATTAAATAAACAAAACAAATCCAAAGCAGTAATATGATAGTAATATAACCCTTTTTTCTACTTTTCTATATGCTAACTAATTACAATAATTATGAATTTCAAGCAAAAATTTATTTGCGATAAAAAACAATAGCGTTATAATCTGAAAACCATATCTCTAAAAATCATCTTTTTAAAATTTGATTACATATAAAAACATTAAATTTAAGCACTCAAACGCTATTGAAAATTATTCCTACTGCTAACAAATTTTGTAAGTTTTTCCACTATATTTGTGCTCTTGCACTTCCAGCATCGAAATCTTTTTTTTTTTTTTTCTAAAGGTCTTTTCAAAAAATTATCTAAAATTATTCTGTTAATTTATGATATATTTGTTCAGAAATTATCTAAAATTATCTAAACGTTTAATATCTTTAATATTAATCATCTTAGTGAAATTAAGTTTTACTTGCATGCAATAAATAAATTTTCAGTATTTTTTTTTTGAAAATATAAGAATTGCAATTATCTTGTGCATTTTTTTTTAAATAAACTAAAAAAAAAGACCGGAATCATTGGAATCGCCCTATATATTTATTTTTTAATATTTTAAATTTGATCAATATAATATTTTTTTAATATTAAAAAAGAAAAATAACTTGTGAATTAACTATGGGATTCCTCGGCGCGCACGTCCATATGTGGCCATATTTTTGTGTGCTTTTTAGTATGGTTTATTGGGCCGGAATCCGTAACCTGTCGTCAAAGAAAGCAACAAATTGGATCAGGCCAGTGGCCAGCTCATGGTTTCAATGCTCTTCAGTGTCTCATCCGTTCCTTTGACTAATGTAATGAGACAAAGTCCCTCCCCCCCTTCCCCACTTCTCAAAAATAAATTAATTTACTTTGTTTTCGCCTAATAAACGATAAAAGATGATTAAATAAATATCAGCACCCAATAAGTATTGTATTTGTTCGTCCAAATATTTTATTTTATTTCACATCCACCATAAAATGCAAATATTGACACATATTTTTAGTAGAAATTAATTGCAAATTATAATATCTCACAATTATGTGGATAATACAATTTTTATATATTAATTAGAAGGGTTTATAAATAAACTTATAGCACCCCTCCATCTTATTAAACTTATTTATGAGGAGGAGGAAAAAAGTATTCATTATAAAGTCCATTCAATAAATAAATCTTTCTATGAATCTCATATATACAAGAAAAACATATTAATATTATTTTTTGAGACATTTAATAACATAAAATGTTGGGTCACAATAGTTAGTGGAGTAAAAGTGGACACTTCTTCCAGCACTTAAATGTTTGAGGTGGGGTGGCACTGGCATATGAATCAAACCAGAATTGATTTTAGCTTAAAGTCAAGGATCAAATCATATGGCTCACATTCAGCCATACTTAAAGTTGATACCTATGTTGCCGTAGAATTAAAAAGAGGCACTACTTTCCCATAAAGGAGCAGCGGCCACGCTATTGCCTGTACAGGTTTATTTTATTTTATTTTATCTGTTTAAGAAAAAAGTTAGATTTTTCTTTTATATTTCTTTGATTGATGACTGAATCTCCCCATGTTGCAATAGGGCCTAATCTCCTTATTAATGAATTTTAGTTGTTAAAATGAAATCATAATAGGTGTCTTTCTTCTTTTTTTTTATGCTTTTTTTTTTAAGAATTATTACATTTTATTAGTCATGAATTGAGACATTAGTTATACGATAGAGTTATAATAATAAAATTTAAATAAATTTAATATTTTTTATTAAATAAAAATAAATTAATTATTTTCATTTGCAACACCTTTATATCATGCGATATTTGAATACCATTAATCTCAATATTTGAATGGATTGTTAGATTATGCTATGATTGTCGAAATGTAGTAACAAAGAATAATCTATTTGCTTTATTTTAATTACTTTATTTATAGTTTTTGTATCCTGATTTGCCTTTTTTTTTTTTGAACAATAATTTGATCCAACTAATTGATGATAACTCTTTTGTCACAGAAATTTCCTCAGTAAAAAAGAAAATTGAGATAGCAATTTCAAATTTCCATAAACAATGTATAGGAAACAAGAAATTAGGACTGTGAAAAAGATTTAGATAATGGAGAGAAGAAGATGACGGTTGAGAGAGATTGGCTATAGAAACAAAATTATAACCAATAGAGTCAAAAAGGACATTTTTTGTTATTTCATGGCAATTTAACAAAAAATTATATAAATTCTGGCAAAAGGATTATTAGTCTAACAACAACAAAGTATAACGGTAATTAAATTTATTTTTATAACACGAGGAATGAAGTAATATATTAAAGTAAACTTAGGAGTGAAATCATAATTAATTATACTATTGAAGCTGAAGATAAATTAAATAGAAGATATATTTATCATATCAATATTTATAAAAAAATACAAGTTTCTACTTAATATTTTATAGGAACAAAAAAGCTAAAATACTCTTTCAAGATATTATGATAATGTTATTAAAATTGTACGATTAAACTTAATAGTATTATAATATTATGATGTTGAAAATTAATTTATTAAATAGGAAACACATTTATCACATCACTATTTACGAAAAAAATAAAAAAAATTATGACTTAATATTTTTGGATGGCAAAAATTTAAAATAGTATTATAATTACTGTTCAAATTTCAGTATATTACTATCAAATTTAGTTAGAAATATTAATATTTAAAAATTGTTATTAAATTAATAATTTAGTAATATTGTATAAAAATTAGCAACCAAATATATATTTTATAATGTAATTTTTTTAAAAAATATAATATAAAAGGTTACAATTTTAACTTATTTTCGAGTATAAATAAATATTCAAGAAGTTAAAATCATATTTGTGAAAAAAAAAACACACACACGCAATGTCTCTAGTGCAGGGATGTGGGCCGTGTGGCCTTGAAGAAAGAAACCTGGATCAGAGCACTCAGATAGATGCAATGCAATGGCGAATCGGATAAGGAAAAATGGGACCCACGCAAAGTCAAATTCAGGCACCCTCCTGCTTGACCTGACCTGACCGCACTCCTGATGCGCACACACCCACCCGCACCACATCACCCTCCATACCAAACCCTAATCTCTCTCTCTCTCCATTACCATTGCTGATACTATTACTGCTTGACTTCTAGGTTTAACCGCAATGCCTTTGAATTCCATATCTCAACTTCCCATTTTGGTACCTTCCAGATCCTTTTCCACCGTCTTTTTGAGGTTTGCTCATTCCAATATCTCTATACTTGATTAATTTACTGGAACTTGTCGTTAAAAGACTAAATTATGCTTCTTTTCGGATTATGTAACTGTAGATCTGAATCTTTGTGCTGCAATATTGAGGATGAATTTTCCATCTGAATTTTGGATTTTTAGCTTTTAAGCATCTGGGTACTATTGATCAGTGCTTATTAGTTTCAATCTTGCAATAAAGTTTGAATTTTTGCGGATATAAAATGTGGTTTTGGTAAGAAATTTTGCAGAGGATCGGACATGTCCAGATACTGTTTTGTGGTTTTTTGATGGGTATTGAGAGTTCTAATATTTAAGGAAGAGGAGGATAAAGATGTCTTTTAAGAGCATACTTCAGGACATGAGGAGTGAGTTTGGGAGCATGTCCAGAAAAGGGTTCGATGTGAAATTTGGTTATGGGATGCGATCGAAATCGCAAAGGGTGGTTCAAGACAGCTCTTTGGTCCGTCTTGATGCATTTAAGCAAAGCTGTTGGGCTAACATGCCACCTGAGCTTTTGAGGGATGTGCTGATGAGAATTGAGGCGTCTGAGGGTACTTGGCCATCTCGAAAGAATGTGGTTGCATGTGCTGGTGTGTGCAGGAATTGGAGGGAGATTATGAAAGAAATTGTGAAGTCTCTGGAAGCTTCTGGCAAATTGACATTTCCAATCTCCTTGAAGCAGGTTTAGATATCAGCCCTAAACTTGCTTTTATTAAGTGTTGTATTTTATGTTATTTTTTGTGTTTTGTAAGTGTGGAAGAATCCTGATTTGTCGAAGTTGTTGTTTGTTAAATTGTCCTATCATCTATTATCCTTATATTTCACTATGCAGTTACGCTGTTTTATGATCAATTGTTAGGTAATGCTTGTGCATCTACGCAATGGGAATTGTGAAGTTTATTTGACTCTTCCCCTAATGGAAATTTATGTAACCGTGTGTACTACTTCCAGGTTTATTGTAGTTATGATTACATATTTGTCTTAACTCCCCATGTATTTTTAAACTTTGCAATCACAGGTTAATAGGGCTTTCTGGTTTTCTTTCCTACTTATTTGAGCGGAACAATGACTTAAAAGAGAGAGAAACTAGAAAGAGAAGTTCATACATATGCAGAAATTTTATTTATTGCTTTGGTTGTGTCCACTTGACCACACATTGGTGAAACATTAAGTCAGCTAAGACAATGATTAGATAGAGACGATAGAGAGTGAATTTTAACGTGTTATAGTTCTTAAAAATCTGATAATGCAAAGTTATCTTTGATTTGTATAATGAGTTTCAGAAACCTACTAAAGGTGGTGTCTGATAAGAATTAGGGTGCACCTGGGACTAGATGTACTGGTATTAGGTTGTAATAATAGTTTTGGATCGGCAGCCTTTTACGTCTTTCGATTTGATATGTTAAAAAGATTATTCAGTTTCCTTTATAGTTGTGGTTCTTGTGAAGATTGGCTTTTATTGGGTGTTTTATAATGCCAATGCCATTGAGTAAAAACTTCAGGTATCTAAGATCTAATGCATTTATCTGTTTCCCTCAAGACTAACATCAAAGCCCTTGGGCTATTTTGTTTTGCAGCCTGGTCCAAGGGACTCGCTTCTTCAGTGCTACATCAAACGGAATCGTAGGAACCAGACATATTATCTTTACCTTAGTTTAAATCAAGGTGAACACTTCAATGCTTGTTCTTTTTCCTTGTATGTGTCTCCACGAGTTGATGTGATTTTTCTTGCTTTCTATTCTTGGAGATTAGTGCTGCTGCAGTCAATTTAGTTAGATTTTTTGGAGGCTTAGTTTTCCTTATAAGAATTATGGAGATGAAATGAGTTGATTTCTCTTTTGATTTGTCATTTGTGGCTGCTCTTTGAGCAGTTAGTTTTAAAGTGTTTTCGCTTGAATGGTATATCGGCAGCTTCAAATGATGATGGTAAATTTCTCCTTGCTGCTCGGAGGTGCAGACGGCCTACTTGCACAGATTACATCATCTCTTTAAATTGCGATAATGTGTCCAGAGGGAGCAGCACCTGCATTGGAAAGTTGAGGTATTGTCAGCTATTGGATGATTTCACTGGCTTGTTTTCTTGTTTTGCAAGATTATGATGTCTTTCCTTCACAACAGATCCAATTTCCTGGGAACCAAGTTTACAATTTATGATGCACATCCTCCAAATTCTGGAGCCAAAGTTACTAAATGTCGCTCTGCTAGGATTGTTAACATGAAACAGGTTTCCCCAAGAGTCCCTGCAGGGAACTATCCTGTGGTCCATGTCTCATATGAGCTGAATGTCTTGGGTTCAAGGTAAAAGAGGTTTTTCTCAAAGTTTCTGCATGTGTTTAGGGAAAAGACATTTGTATGCATTAGGGAAAAAAAATATATGTAAAAGCATTGTGGCAAATATTATCCTTCCCCCTCTGTGGAGGATGGATAGTGGTCCTCTTTTAGCATGATACAATACCAACTTTGTGTATTTTTTTGGAATTCAGAGGTCCAAGGAGAATGCAATGTGTTATGGATACCATCCCTGTCTCTGCTATTGAGCCTGGAGGAGTGGCCCCTACCCAGACTGAATTCCTTCATAGCAATTTGGATTCCTTCTCCTCGCTTTCATTTTTCAGATCAAAATCTACCCGCACAGAGAATTTCCAGTCTGGTCCTTTGTGTGGCTATAAAGATGGAATGCTGGTATTGAGGAACAAGGCGCCCAGGTGGCATGAACAACTCCAATGTTGGTGTCTGAACTTCAATGGACGTGTGACAGTTGCTTCAGTTAAGAACTTTCAGCTTGTTGCTTCTCCAGAGAATGTAGTTGGAAGGCAAGAGCATGAGAATGTCATGCTTCAGTTTGGAAAAGTAGGGAAGGATGTGTTCACCATGGATTATCAATATCCGATCTCTGCTTTTCAGGCATTTGCTATATGTCTTAGCAGCTTTGACACCAAGATTGCTTGTGAATGACAAATCAGGTGTGAATCTAGAGTCTGGAGCTCCACTTTTTGAATTTCATACAAAGAAATCTTTCTGATCATATTGGTGTTTCTCTTTTGGCTCTTTTGAACCTGCCCAGATCTGATTTTGCATTTGGCACAGTTATCACCAGTTTTGCATGACTGTCATATGAGGCTATTCTTGTTCAACAGGCTCTAGCCTGATAACTTTTAACCTTAAGTGAATGAATTGCCTGATGTGTCCTTGCCCATCATTGAACTTTAGATTGATGTAGATCATGTGGCTTTAGGCATTGTTTTAGCCTGTTGAAAATTCTTCTATACACTGAATGAGCAAATTACAATTCTCTAAGTGAGGTGATTTTTGAAGGTATTTAGTTGTCAAGTAATCTAGTAACTTGCTATTATTCATTGATTGCTTGTGACTGTGCTGTTATGAAATTTGAACTTTGGTTTTAGTTAATTTTCCAATATCATACTTAAGAGGGTGTTTTTCCCTTGAATCCTGTACTCATTTAACGACTATTAACAGTCTTCTCTCTCCTTTCATGCCTGAAGTGATGGAAGTTCCTGAAATTTTTCCTGACCTGTACGCACATGGTGCAGGAAAAGTTGGTTGAAGAGACAGTTGTTGGCTTGTAGTTCCTTCGTGCTGGGGTGAATTCTGCAACAAAGCTGGTGTTGCGGTTCAATCTCTCGTTCCTTCTAATTGGCGTGTGAAGAGTCAGGATTTTTATTTTGTTAAAAATTTTTCTGTACATATTAACTCTTGTCATATTATGAGCCAAATGTGCTACACACTGTAGATTGTGCTGTGGCTGACAAACATCTCTCTCGGAATGTTGAGTGTTGGATAACTGACACCTTACTGGGAGCTGTTTTGTGAGTTTGCTTGTAGTTTGTCTAATTGAAGCTTTGGATGTTGTATTGGTGCCTATTGTGTAACTTGAAAAGATGCTTCCTGTTTGAACAGTCAGAACTTGCTAATATTCCATGTGATTGCTGATAGTTTAATATACAGTTGAATTGTTTATACTAGTCTTTATACTGTTGGATTGATGGTAGCATAAATGATGTTACTACTAACTTACGTTTAATGACCGGGGGAGAATTTAACATGAAGAAAGAACTTGCTACGGTTATTAATTCTCTCGGATTTAACAGATTAACTGACATGTTTAAGAGGGATTTCCTTTTTTTTGTTTTTTTGAAATTTATGGTAGTAGTGTTTTTAATCTGTCAAATGAGTTTATCTTTTCTTGAAGTGATTTTAAGAATGTACTTTTTATATTGATATACAATTGATATGATGTATTTAGAGATATTTATTACATTTTAAGTGTTGATTTTAAGAATCGAAAAGCAAAATAACTTAATCTGCTAGACCATTTATGAATTAGGTCATCATCCTGTATGATAAAATAAAACGGATAAAAACAACAGCTTTTTTTTTTTTTTTTCATACGATACAAAAACAAGCAGTACCATTCATAGAAGATAGTTAAAAAAAAAAAAAGTTGCTGAAATGAGTAACTCTAATATATAAACAATAATGGAAACCGTTATGTCATCTCCAGTGGATCAACGGACAGACAGGGCAGAGGAGGATCCGAATCCATCTTAACCAAACCATTGAATCAGTATGGTGGAGGTGGGGGTCCACCTGGACCGCCACGGGGACCATATGGACCACCAAAGCAATCTTGTATCAACCAACAACAGCACAAGCAAGACAACCTGCATCCATATTTACAAACCCAATTTTCAATTTTTTTTTTCTCATACATATTAATTAATTAATTAATTAATAACGGAAGCAAGTCAGGGTCTTAGGAATCCAACTTTTCAATTCTTAAAACTTAAAACATTGTTTTTTAGTTTCCTTCTACAACTTACCAATCGAACAAAAAATCTTTGTATGTTGTTGGTTAGTTTGTTTGATTCTTTTAAGTAGTCCGATCATTTGATGCAAATTATTGTTACAAATAATTAAAAAAAAACTTCATTATATATATAAGAATAATCAAATCCAATAATTTAAAAAACTTAATTATTAATAATCAAATCCAATTATTGAAATAAGATAATAATTTTCCCCTTCCTCTATTAAACATTAAATTTAATATTTTTACATTGATAATAATATTATCTCCAACATCGTTCAAATTTATGCTGGTGCCTAATTAAAAAGTTTGCATTCAACTAATATATGAAGAAAATTAGATTTTCTGCAAGTTTTCCACGTTCAATGAAAAATTATTAAAAAGCCAAAAGATTTTTTTTTTTTGTTGTGTAGTGTCTACATAGATTTGATTTTACCAATTAGATCATCTATGGAAATATAAATAAATTGGGAATGTTGAATAGCGAGGAAGGCTACTTACAAAGAAGATACCATGCTGCATAAACCATCAGCAAAGCCTCCAAAAAACCCACCAGGTCCGCCACCCCAACCCCAAGGTCCGCCAGGTCCACCACCCCAAGGTCCAGGTCCCCAGCCAGGCCCTCCAGGGCCCGGTCCCCAGCCTGGACCCCCCGGTCCAGGACCCCAGCCAGGCCCTCCGGGGCCCGGTCCCCAGCCTGGACCCCCGGGTCCAGGACCCCCGCCTGGACCCCCAGGTCCAGGACCTCCAGGCTGCATTTACCAACTCTTTAGGACAAAAACAAAGGATTTATCACTACAAAACGGATGGTGCCAGCATGAAATAGAAAGAGCAGAGCGGAACAGATATATTTTGATATCGCTTAAGCAAGTAGCTATATATTTGATTGAGTTCTATGACAACTTCAGAGCCTAAAAAGAAAAATTGTGACTTGTAACCAACCTTTCCTCTCCAACATAGGAAACAAATCTATCATTCAAAACCTGGAAGTCTGCAACTACTCTTCTTTCACCTACCAATCATATGGGTGTTATCATCTACACTTGCATTATTTCTTACCTGTGACTTTCTTTCTTTGGGCTTGATCCATTAAACAATATATACATTGTTGAAATAGTTCAGCCCAAATTGGGCCATCCATTTCTCTGTATCAGTACCACTAACCAACCTCCACAAACTATTTGCCTCATATTAATAGGAAAACTTATTAACAATATCTTGAGATTTGGCATTGTTTGATAACAGTTTAGCTCGTTCACTTCAATAACTTCCTAATAAGCCTGGAGAACTAGAGTCTTCATTAATTGGTTTCAATTTTTCATTCAACTGATATGGGAGAGGGAGTGTTACAAGCTGGAATTGTTAGTTTAGTGGTTAACTAGCTAGCGAGTGAGGTATCTCTCCACCTTCTTCATCCGTGTTCAAATTTTGAAGTCCAAAATATAAGATGAGTATTCTTCATGTATGAATATTTTAGTCCATTATGAGTGACTTGTCCTTTGTCCAACTGCAAAGATGAACTTACAATTAGCAAGTTAAATTCAACGGTAAGGTGTATCTATCACTCAGGCATAAATGAAATTTGAACTCCTCACCCCAAATGAATTTTTTTTTTTTTTTAAAAAAAAAAATCACACTAAGAAATTGTTTTCACTACCTAATAGAATCTAAATAGAGGTGAGCATGAATCATGAATAAACTAAATCAAATTGAAAAACCAGATAAAACAATAAAAAAATAAATAATTAAAAATATTCCAACATTATCAAATGAATACTAGATTTGATACTAATTCAAAATAATTTTTATTATTTGAATCAAACTAAATTGGAACTTTATATATATATATATATTCACACACTCATATTAATTGGGAAATTTTCTTTCAAATAGATATATTTTCATTTATTTTGTCTATATATTTTTAAATAATTGAATTGTATCTAATCAAATTGAAATTTCAATCTTATTGGATCGAGATTTAAAATATTCAAATCAGATCTAAATTAAAATTTATAAAAGACAAATAGAAGCGGAACCAAAATTTATTAATAATGATTTCAATTCTAAATACTTTCAAATAGCGAATCCTAAACCCGACGTGATCTCCTTTAGGTTCAAGCAATAACAACCTTTAGTTGGGAATTAATCTGAGGGAGGACAATGCCTTTCAATTTTCATTTTATACCATAGAGAATAAGGATTCAACTTGCAGGGAGATGGTTACAGGATTTGGAAATTGCAAGTGATGAACAAGCAGAAAAAATCAAAAGAAAAAAAGGTGTGGATTCCTGACACCCTAAAAGAGTCCATTATCAATTTTTTTTTATGTGTATAAAAAAAGTTCATTCAATACAATAAAACTGACCGTTCAATTCTGTTTTAATTCCTGAATGTAAAACGCACTCTTTAGCTTCGGCTACAGAGATGGTCCTTTCAGTTGGGACGTAAATGTCAGCCTCTCGTGAAGAAGAAGAAGAAGAAGAAGAAGAAGAAGAAGGAGGCAAAATAGGTCCCCAGCAACAAAATGTTTGGACCTATTTTTACTTCTTGTTGGCCTGGTGGTCCATTCCTGGCCAGCTAACATTAATGTCCAAATGTTGATTGCCATTGCCATTGGAATACAAGATTTTTGCAATCTCAACCATTTAATGAACACTACATAGAAAGTTGGAGATAGAAAGAGGTCCCATGATAAAAACTGCTCAATTCCTACAGATAGAATTGATAACTCAATAAAAGCTCAAATTTTTTATCTGGTTGTGAGGGATCGCCAACAAGTAGTAGTGGTCCCAAATCCTAATTGTGATGGATGGAAGTTTTATTATTGTTATTATTATAGCAAATGAAATATGATGTTACCCATTAACATAATATTTGCATTATGCTAGCTGTTGTTGTACTAAAGTCTTAAATTCAGACTGCATTTATTTTGATGTATATTGTTCCTTTAATTTCTCTTAACTATATGTGTCTATTCATTTGAGCTAGCCTAGCACCAATCTTAATGGCAACATGGGATGCCTTAAAATATATTTTTGTGCATGTCAGTATAGTTCAACTGATTGAGTGCACCATTTCATTAGATAAATTAAAAAAAAAAATAGAGATCTAAAAGATGGAATCCTTATTACATGTTGGACTACAGAATTGCTGGCATGCAGATTAGTGGCTTTGATTGATAGAGTAACAATTTGTTCTTGGTAGGTTATGAGGCTAATTATTGTAGCTAGACCCATGTAAAGAAAGTGATTGTGATTTCTATGATTGCCCAGATTATGCCAATTGAGCTCCAAGAGAATTTACTAGCTTGATTTTTGGTCAAACAAAGAGAAAATTCATCATTTTTGTTGAATTTCTTATTATTAGTATCTTTAAAAAAACAATAAAGAGAATCTTTTTACTTTTTTTTTTAATTGTAAATGAAAAATTGGCCTTCTAATTAATTTTTATAACAATCATCATCAACTTTGAATAAATTATATAATTAAAAAAAAACAACATCCCACAACATCTCCTTCAATTATCTATTTATTTTAAAAAATCTAAGCCTGTGATTGAGAGAGAGTAAAATAAGGGGGAGAGGAAAATAAGAGAGAGAAATAGGAGAGGAAATGTCTTTTACCTTGATTGGGAAGGGGAAGAAAATAACCAAAATTTTTTCCCCTCCATTTTCTCTCCAAAATGGAGAGAAAGTATAGAAGAAAGAGGGAATTTTGAAGAATTTACCATCCTACCCCTAGGCAGTATAAAAAATTACAGAATCTGATCAAAAAACTGAACCAAACTGAAAAATCGACCGAACCGAGCTGGTTCGGTTCAGTTTGATCCCTTAATAAAATTAGTTTATTCAATTATACTTTTTTAAAAATTCGGTTTTAGATTTTTGGTTCAGTTTTTTATATAGAAAATGGAAAAAAAAAATTGAATTAATTGAAGTAATTAACAAATCAAACTCATTTGAATCAAACCAAATTTAAAATACATGTAATTTAATTGAAACAATCCTAACCGAACCTACAAAACCAAAATTACTTAATTTGTTCTCATTTTCACTCGACAATTTCCGGGTAATATTTCAAAATTTAAAAAATATATTTAAAAATATTTTTGTTACATTTTAATATTTAAAAATATAAATCAATCTATAAATATATCTTTTTAACATTTCAAATATAAAAATAATTTTAGAATTTGTTTGTATTAACATTATATTTATCATTATATAAATTTTAATTTCATATAAAATCAATTAAATAATAATTATTATTTTTTATCATTATACAATACAATCATATATTCAAATGTGTTATTTAATAAAGGGTAAAATTGAAAATATATTACATATTATTTTTCTTTCCTTCCATAATTTGCTATCCAATCAAGGAAAAATAAAAATTATTTTCTTTTCCCTCCTTTTTATCCAATCATGAGGGAGGAAAATAAATAGGGAAAATAAAATTTATTTTCCTTCCTTATTTTTTTTCCTCCCTGTGGAAATTTGCCAATCACAGGGTAAGAGTAATGTCACATACCATAACACTATTATAACATAACACTGATAATTGGAGTGACTTTAGCTTAAACTCTAGTGACTAGAACTATAACTATACAGTAACATAACACTAATAACACTGAGAGATGGATCAAACTCAGTACCAATATGAACCTTATAAACCACAACAAGCCAACAAACTTTTATAATCAAAATTACACCAAAAGTAATATATTAAGCAAAAAGTGATCCAAGCAAGCATTTATGGTATTGACTGGAAATTCATGTGTATTTAGTAATATAATAGTAGGCTGAGAATGGCAAAACAAACAAATTATATTGGTTGACATGAACACATACATATCAATTGCTATGCAATTCAAATACATACATATTAGTTACTTTGCTATGTTTTCCCATAAACACAAAATTGGCAGTAACAAATGATAAAATAAGAAAATTACATATTAGTTTCAAGTCATAAGGATATCAGTTTGGCATTTAATTTGGACCTATCGCAATTGATTATTGTGTTAAATTTTGCCTTGTTGGTTATGTGCTTCCACTAAGCCCAATCTCTTCTTTTTTTCTATTTTTGCTTGAATCTTCAATTTGGCTTCCATCCATTTTTCTTTTTTCTTTACCACCAACAATTTTATTCTTTTGCTTTTGTTTATTCTTTTGCAACATGACAATTTGTAAGTTATAAAACTAGTATGATATCACAATGTTTAATATCATGTACACAACATTAACTTTTCACCTCTAATTGAAGTTGGGTGATGAACTGCTTGCCCCGTTTCTTGAATCCTTGCTTTCTTTGAGTCATGAAAAAAGGCTATGCTTCAATGCCTATCCTGCTTATGCCTACACTATGTATTACCCTTTAAGAAGTAATTTTAGGTTCTATTTGTCAAGCAATAAACATCAATAATGAATTCACACTTAGAATTTAAATTAGTTACAAATACAACAACTAATAAAAGCTTACATTGATAACTATAACCCTTGTGTCTGTATTAGTGTAGACACCATATCCAACAGGTGGTTGGTGTCTAATTCCTAGTATGTGTGTAGGTGTCTTTCTCTTATGGCAAAAAACTTTGCCATTAAACCTATCATTGCTTCTATAAAATGCAAGTAACACACGATCAACATTGTCAACTCCTTTCCGGTGTGGTGGTGATGGACTTCTATTGTCAGACGTGTTAACTTGGTTTAACACTAAAGTTGCGTTATTTTTTGCCTTTAATTTTCTACCTTTGGTTCTATTTTGTTGGGGTTACAAGTTGTTATTTGCTTCATTTACATCACTTGGCACATGCATATCCTAACACATTAGCAAATATCAATAACATTAGGTCTTAATTATTAACATTGAACTATAATAACTTTAAATTCTTAATTGTTAATGGATATTCACTACTTTAGTGACTTGAGAAACACGTTGTTGATGTGGAAGATCCATTTGCTCTACATGTGTAGACCTTATTTTCATGATTAAACACCTTTTTTATTGTGTCCTTTGCCGAAACAAACACTATAAGTCATTATCCTACCATTTCTTGACAATTTATAGCCATTTTCTTTGAGTTGTTAAAAAAGGTTATGCTTCAATGCCTATCTTGACTATGCCTACACTATGTATTACCCCTTTGAGAAGTAGTTTTAGGTTGCATTTATCAAACAATAAACATCAATAATGAATTCACACTTAGAATTTAAATTAGTTACAAATACAACAACTAATAAAAGCTTACATTAATGGGTATGTAACATATCCTTAAACCCTTATGAAGATAATTTCCTCATCGCTTTCATGTTGGCTTCAAAATCAGGCATATTTGTTGACTTGACATACATCCAAAATTGTTTTTGAAGCTGCTCACTCCTTCCATGCATTTTTCTTCAATTTGCATATACGTGCTTAGCACACCACCTATGTTCAGCTTGTGATAATATATCATGGACTGCATCAAGTAATTCCTGTAATAAATGACAATAAAGCATAAATAAAAGACTATAAAATAGTATAAAAATTTTTGAAAATAAAGCATACACATATTACCTTCTGCTGATCAATAATAATGGTCCATCCATTGCCAATCTTCAAGTTCCAAGTTCTTTTCAAGCTATTAAATAAACTACTCCCAAGTTTCCCATTTCTCTTATTGAACCAAACCCCATGCCACAGGGAACATTTGATTGTTCCCGTCCTCTTAACTGCTACTAATAACTCCTCTTTTATTGTCCTTTTTAAAAAACATCCATTATACCCAATAAGAATTCCCTTCTTCAAGCATTCAAATGAAATGTACAACTTGTTAGAAACAAGGAGTTCCTCTATTATTAGCCTTATAACCCTTATTTCAGTTGTACTCCCTAGATTGCTTCTCTTTATTTCCCCTAAATAATCCCATGACATATCAAATTCAGCCTTCAATATACCTTACAACATGGCCACTGCCTTATCCTTTGCCTTTTTCACCTTACATGTATTCACTTCTAAGCTTAAATCTTTCTTAATAAGTGCCTTAATATCAACCAACTTCATGGAAGTTATACACTTAAATTTGTATAACTAATTTTTAGCTAACTAAGAAGTGGTAACCCTCTTATTCTTAAAGGTATCACAACTATGCTCTTCCATATATGTTTTTGCTATAAATATCTTTGTTGCACTCTCAAATGATGCATATATCTTCCAAAACACTTAATATTTACACACTTAGCTCTCACCTCAATTTTAATATTTCTTACAATATTAGCAGCCCCTCTTTCTTGTATCTCATACCTAATAAGTGCCTCCTTAAATTACTTTGGGCCATTAAATCGCATGCCCAAATAGAAATGCACCTTATCAGCCTTAGGTTCAAAGCCAAGGAATCTTGACTTCCTTCTGTTAGCATTGTCATCTTCAGAATCCTTATAACTCACTGCACTATAGGAATCATTAGAGTCAAAATACTCTGAATCAAGAACTTCCCTTTCCCTTACAATGTTAGGTACCTCTTTACTGTTTCCTTCTATTCTTTCACTTAGACCATCTGTTACCTTCTTGTTCTTTTTCAGCTTAAATTGTCTTACACAATTTTTTGCTTCTTGTAACTCCTCATCATCATTAGATAAATATCTACATTTTACAATATGCTCATCTAAATCCTTATTTTCATCCTTAACATATGTATCTTCTGCATCTACAACATCAACTTCAATTTCTTACCCT
Organism: Omphalea diandra; assembly: GCA_949677035.1. NCBI lineage: Eukaryota > Viridiplantae > Streptophyta > Magnoliopsida > Malpighiales > Euphorbiaceae > Omphalea > Omphalea diandra. The sequence continues at coordinate 16,161 of CATIWR010254135.1, forward strand.
TCCTTCTTTTTATTATCTTTTGTTGACCAATCAAAGTTAATCTTTATGTTAATTAGTGAATCGTTTTCATTTGCAGCTTTTACATGAAGAGCATATGCATCTTTTGCTTCTTCAACTCCAAGTTCATTTGCTTCCCCCTTTAATTGTGGGATCAGGTTCATTTGGATCTTCCTTAAATGCGGGTTCATCATCTGCAAATACAAAATCTATCCTCACTGTTACATTTGTAGAATCAGTGACCTTTGCAGCACTTATAGTTGTTGTTATTCTGTCTTTTTCTGAAACTCCAACTCTTACTACAGATGCATTATGTACTTCAACTGTTGGATGAGCTACAACTAGTAATTCTTCTTCATGTTTAATCTCTGCAAATTGTCTCAATAACACATCATCCTCTTGCAATTCAATAAGTAAACTAGAAGCAATTGCCTCCACTTGTTATGCCTCACAAACTCCATCTTTCACATTATGAACTCTATCATATTTCCTAATTACCTCACATCTACTACCCTTTATATCACTCTCACTCGATTTGCCATCATTTAACCCATTATAATGTGTTGCATCTACCCTAACAATGTCAACCATAATATTGCTTGCCCTACTCTCATCTAATCCCTAAACCTTGTGATAAGTCTAAAATGCCCTCACTACTATTGCAACGCCTTAAAACTTACGGCCTCTTTATGTTCCTGGATTGTGGAGTCTGGCAATATGAAACCCTAACTGATTTTATCCTTAAAATCCCTGCATTAACTGGTGAGTGAAAATAGTAAGTATAAAAATGATATAAAGTTGTTGCGAAATATATATATATATATATATATATATCAAACTTTTAATCAAATATTTTTCTGAAAATAAAAATACTAATAAACTATATAAGTAACAAAAATAAATTTCAAAATCCCTTTATCTTCTCAAAATCTCAAAATTATCATAGAGTAATTATCTCGCTAGATAAATAATAATTTATAAAACTATATCTATTTCTAATACTCACAATTTTTTTTTTATCTAAAACAAAATAATTAAATTTCTCAATGTTTGTAAAATCAATAAAGTATACTGACAAAATTATTTATGCACTCAACTATGAAATCTACCAATCCTAGCAAGCAACGGGCGCGAAGTCGTCTCATTGCAGCCCAGAGCACGAATCTTAGTAATACCCTCGCAGACCAATGCCTCCGATGGGTACAACAAAATACTAATATTTGTGTATCACCTAACGTCCAAATTGTGATCGCATAAGCATATAACTAAACGCATACTCATTTATCTAGCTATAACATTACTCATTTCATAAAATAAAATACAAATTAACCTTCTAACTCAAAATTTTAGTACAACATACTTTCAGCCATAAATCCAAAATATTCATATCATTATCAATTTCAACAGAATATCGTAACTAAAATCAATATTCATATCCACATCCAAAATATCTGAAAGATAATAAGGTAACTGAAATCAATCTAAAACATAGTTATTTGACTCACCAAAATTTAATATTAAAATAATCATTTCATAAAACAGTTCTTAAAAAGATTTCAAATCTAAATTAAATTCTCAACACATATATAAGAACAAAAATGCATATTTTAAAGTGAATCCACTCACCTAAAATATAGGGCTAAAATCTACTATCTTTCACTCCGCTGGCTAATTTCATTCCCAAGCAAAATTTTCATTCATTAATCCTATAATAATACATATGAATATAATTTAGAAATCACTTATGTCTACCTCCTTAATATTCTTATCTAATTCTAATCTCATTTTTAAACTTATCCTTATATTTAAAATTAATTAATATATAAAAAATTTGACAAAATCTCTCATATAAATTGAACTATTCCTCTTGTAAAACAAGACTAATTTTTGCAAGAAATCACATCACAATACCCATTCGAGGCCTCAATTATTCAATATATTCTCCACTTTCATTCCACAATTTAATTAAATTCAAGGTAAATATTTAAAATTCTCAATCCAATTCTTATGCATAATTTTTAAACAAATCTCCAATTTTCAATTGTTAACTCTCATACATTCTATTAAATAAACTTTCTTTTATTAATTCATTTAACCTTATAATCAAGTCCAATAATTTCAATTAATCTCAACTAATTCTCTAATATTCATCACTTAATTCTAAAATTCTATTTTGATAATAATATCCTTAAATAACATCCATAATCAGCATTAGCACTATTAATCTCTTCAAGTTTAATTAAATCCTCCAATTCCATAAATTGTTTCGAACCACAATTAAATCTCAAATTAACTTAATTACCCACATAAATATTCTATTAACTCCATAAAATATTTTAACAATTCCATAATTCTTAACAATTATATTAAATCCAGCTAATTCCTCTAATTAAAGTAAACTCTCTTAATTTTCATAATTTAATATAAAATCACCACTAAATCTCAATTCTTTCATCCATAAATTAATTAATATCATTATGTATTTATCTAGTTCATTCCTACGCTATTAAACCTCTAATAAACATTAATTTCATAAATTTAAACCCAAATTATAATTATTGAAAAACTCAATAAAAATTCATAAAATATCACTGAAGCATCTATAATTTGTAAAAATTGTACTATTGTGTTCAGGATGATGAGTAGAATATTCTATCCTAATTTGCCTAATGGGCCTCATTGGAGCCGCTACCGAAACCACCACGTGTGATGGCCGAAGTTTGCCGCTAGTAACCATTGATGACAACACCCTTACTAAAATATAGATCATTCTTCCGGGAGTCCATAGGAGGTAACGACGTAGTTAAACTCTTCTCCGTTTGATTGAAATCAGCTAAAAATCATGAAAAGGACTGAAATTTTGACTGCTCACCACCGCCAATACAAGCTATTTCTGGTGATGAGCTAAGTACTCGCAAGCTTGCCAACATCGCCAATCACACTTGATTTGGATATCAAAATCAAAAAATATAAAGATTTGAAATTTATTAACTGAAAAATCGAGTTTTCTCCTCCTTTAGCTACCACGCGCTGTCGCTAGTGCTACTACCACCACTGGCCACCTCCTATCAATGATGGGAGACTGGTGGCAAAGGCTGTGACACTTTATGGTGGTTGGAAAACAACCTCCCCCCTTCCTCCCTCCCTCTCTCTCTTGCCTTTTCTTCCCTCCCTTCCTTTCTTTCTAGTTTCTTCCTTCTTCTAATGCTTTTCTTCTTTTTTTTTTTTGCTAGCTGGCTACATGGGGTGCTCAAATTTGGGATATGATTGGTCCCTGTGGAGCAATCACAACCATATAAATCCCTTTTTTTTTTTTTTACATATACATACATACATACATATATATATATATATATATATATATATATATATATATATATATATATATATATATATATATATATATATATATATAAATAAAAAAAAGAAAGAGAGAGTATGTGTTGAGATGATTTTT